>SNQJ01S0079112.1:6542-32226 GCA_010110895.2 Picea sitchensis | reverse complement strand
ATCTATCCGAGGACTACAACAATTGCACAAAATTTCACAATTAAATTTTGTATCCGCAACATACCCCAATAAACGTCGTTTAGGGCCTCAAAATGGCTCCGAAAGTTCAGGACCCGAAAAACTGCTAAAAATAGTAAATTATCAAAATTGATAGAAAGTTATTTTGAGCCAGCTGGGCAAGGTGGGTGGCCACCAATATCCACCTGGATCACTACAAGACCCACAAGTAACCAACAATGCATATGGGGAGAAACTCTGGTGGCGATGGGTCAAAACAAATTCTACACCGTGGGTAAACCTCTGAAAGGCCAAGTATGCCTCGGACATAAACGAACAGGACAGAATCTGCTTTAGGGGCACAAGGGAGGGATCAACCATCTGGAATCTAGCTTGGCACAATAAATCTTGGATCCATACACACAACGTTTGGGAAGTGAGGAATGGAAAAACAACCAGATTATGGGAGGATGTTTGGCAACAGGAACCCATAATGGAAAATACGAACAGGGAGGAACTCCAACATGACATGACCACGCAAGGTAAAACCAGAGTCTACCATTACTGGAAACAAGAAACAGATCGCAACAGATGGATAATCTGGGACAATCTCAGTTCACAAAATAGAGAATGGACCACAACAAGCATGAAAGAAGTGGAGGAGGAACTGGGGAAAAGGAAAATTATAGTCTCAGAAGAAGAGGACCAAATGAGATGGGGACAAAAATATGGTGGGGAATTCTACTTGAAAGAAGTCCGACATTACATCGCGGACGAAAACCAAGAAGATATAGCACAACAATGGCATAAGCTTTGGAACAACCCCCAATAGCCAAAAATTAAATTTTCAAATGGTTAGTACTTCACAACCGAATCCTAACTTGGGAAAACCTAAGGAAAAGGGGATTTATCGACCCATCACGTTGCCACCTCTGTCAAGCTAAGGAAGAAACAATGAATCATCTCCTCGATGAATGCAACTACACATCATAGATTTGGGACTGGTTGGCAAGTATCTTTCGACAATCCAATAGGATCTGAGGTAACATCTGCGCGACCATCAATAACTGGAATGAGAATTATAGTGAAAATGAAGAGGTGAACCTTTATTGGACTCTCATTCTAGGGATGATCATTTGGGCAATATGTAAAGAAAGGAACCAACGCATCTTCAGGAACGAAAGCTGACCAGAAGGGAAACTTAAGGAAATAATAATCTCCTTGATAAGAGAAACGGTGCAGAGCCGCAACTGCCAGATGGGAAGAGCACAACTTGCAGGCCAAGACTCCCAAATCCTAGATGTTTTTCACCTGAAAGATGGGCGCAACCAAAATCAAGTCAGGCGACCACCGCAACTCCAAAGAGGTGATCGCAACTGGAACCCCCCTCTAGCAGGGTCCCTCAAGTTGAATTTCAACAAGGCGTCAAAAGGAAACCCAGGAATGATAGGAATGGGAGGAGTAATCAGGGATAGTGACGAAAACATAATCTGGTCATACGTTGGGAGTATGGGAAATTCAACCAACAACATCATGGAATTCAGATCCCTGGAGACCGGTCTCGAGATCCTAAGCCGCGAAAGGATGAAAAACACCATCGTGGAAGGTGAATCCATGTTGGTTATCAACACAACGAAGAGACTCCAAAATGGCACCAGAGTGGGCAAAATTCAGAGGCACTGGCGCTTAGCACACTCCCTGCAAAAAATCCAGGAGCATCTGCTAACGATGAAAACAGTGGAGTTACGCTGGGTACGCGGGTTAGTAAATGGACTAGCAGACAGAATCGCTAATGAGGGGGTTAGAAAGGAAGGACTAGAACAAGACATTACCTGGAGAAACATCCCGAATAGTCAGTTCAGAACAGACTGCATCCAACTTGCGATAAAAGACCGTGATGACAGCCTAAGTACGGACGAACACACTAAGGAAGGAGACGCTAGGCTAACTGGTGGGCATGAAGGATCTAGGAAAAATCTGATTGCCCGTCACTTGATCACAAGTTACAATGCAGAATCAGACCACACAACAGACGGGGGTACGACACCAAGGTCCTGTCAATAGGAGGAAGTACATGGGTAGTTCATGGGAAGGAAGAGAAGGTAATCAACATGTCGCCAATGATAAAGGGAAAAAGGTGTTACCATGGACAAGTATGGATACACCTCACCCAAGTACAGGTACGAGGAGTAGCGCATCTATTTGTACAATGTGCAGGGGCAAGGGATGGCACAGGGGTTACGGCCGAGTCATCATGAACACACATACCGAGACAGAGAATAAGGATCGAAAGGTACACCACTATGGGCAGACCATGATTGCTAGGATGTGCCCGCAGCTAGGGAAACCCCATAAGAGAAGAAGCGCCAGGAACAAATATATATAGGGAAAGAGAAACTGTAGGAACTACTACATAAACTAGGGATGTGTAGATAGGAACAGGAGGAGACTCCAAGGAAAAAACTACCACAAACCAGCAGAGATGGTTCGTATGAAGAAAACTCACAGTAAGAGAAGCCCTAGGGGAAAGAACCTTCGACAAGCCCCCGGAGGATTACAAGGATGGAACAAGCAACAAGAGAAGCTAAGGAAACCTTACATATGCTGGTCGAACCAAAGGGAAAAGTGATCATCACCAGGTGGGAGAAAGAAATCAACACTAAACACAAGGGTAAAGCTTGGAAGGAACTAATTCAGGAAGCAGATTGGATAAGGGAACTAGGAGCCACATAGCCCAGAGTAACCCTCTACCAAAAAATGGTGGAGGAGGTGTGGCGAACAAAGATGTTAATAGGCAATATGAGCTCTGAAAGGATAGATATCAGCTGGAAGGATAACAGGGACCACAAAAAACTGCTTACAGAGATCCTGAGTCGCATCAACAAGCTGGAGGCTAGTACAAAACGACTAGCTGAGGACCAGAGGGACCAGAAGGAGAAGATCGAGCAAATGGCGGCCCAATTCCACCTACACTCGCACTACGTCCATCACATGGACATCATGCCAGCGGACCGGAATGGAGCTCCAGCCTGTATCGGAAAGACTCGCACGATGATCCAGCGGGATGAGAATAAGGATAGGAAGGATGAAGGCAAAAAACATCTCATCATCCTGGACTAGCGCCGGGTCGGCCACTGGTCAAGTCATGTTGCTCAACGTAGGGTCAACCTCCTTTTATATTTTATTTCTTTTTACATGTATGTTTTTGTTTAGCTCTTCAAAACTGATATGGTAGGGTTGGACTGGTTTCCCAAGGTGGCGACCCAACCATACCCCTCTGCTTTCTTAGAAAACACAACTCTGGAATCCCTGGTCTGGTTTTCGTTTTGGCAGATCAGGGAGTCCCCCCTCTTTCTGTACCATAATCTCTTTTAGTAATACAATAATCTACACTCACTTACAAAAAAATATAAAATTTAGACAATAGCATTAAAATAAATTTTTATTTATTATTTAAAAATTTGCATGAACAAGCCATTTCAATTAATTTACCAGGCCAATTTGGTTTGATAATTGAGTTCATCTTACATACCAATGTTAAACTTATGGGTGGCGACGAGAATCTTAGCTGACCAGATCTTTTTCTTTTGCTTTGAATAAATTAGAATGTCATTATGGGCCTTTTCGTTGATGGTGGGGCATGATCTTAATTTACTTTCCACGATCACAAGGACCTTCAAAATGAATATATGCTACGTATGTATGTATTTTTTTTGAAAAGTCATGAGATGTGATTCATACTAAAATTTATTGAACGTCAGTTCAAATGTGGTTAGCGATAAGTTTGTATAAATTCCTACCCACTTTGTTAGACTTGATTTTCAGCATGTGAGAACATCTAATGATGATTGTATCTTTTTGTTTTAAATTATCCATATATTCTGTAATTGAAGAAAATAATATTGTACAATTTTTTTTTTGCTTGTGTGTTGGTTGGGAAACTAGACCAACAACAATGTAACATTTGTTTATCTTAACGAGTCTGAAAAAACCTATGTTTTTTAAGGTTATAAAATAGAAAATGACCTAATAAAAGTTTAGTATGATCATGTATAGCATAATGAAAACTGGAGGGAGGTGGGGAAAAAGCTCCCATACCTCACAAACTCAGAAATAGATAAAATAAACCAAAATCCATGAGAGTATTAAGCCAGAGGAGGGTGGTCCTCAACCATAGACACTTGAGGTTGAGGATAATCCATCTTGGTCAGGTACTTCTACTTCTACTGACCAAAGCAATACCATGTTGTTAGCAGATATATCAAATTGTCTCTACCCCTCACCTTATGTGTAATTTAATTAATTGGTATCTACCTTTGTATTTCTTCCTTGATGTAACGTAATGAATTGGCATCTTCAACCCACCATTCATTTTGTTGTTTTGATTAGAAATTTATCAAACATGTGTTCATGTAGAAATTGTTAGGCAGTTTTATGCAGTATGACCCGTCTTGTATTCTTTCAAGTGAGCGTGCATGTTCCTTCCGTACAGTGTGAAATATTAGCTCATCATTGTATTATTGTCCCATCCTTGTATTCTTTCAAGCGAGCATACCTCTTCCTTTCGGTGAGCGCGAAATATTGGCCCATCTTTGTATCCTTGGCACATCTTTGTATTCTTTCAAATGAGCGTGCCTCTTCCTTCATGTGAGTGTTGTTAAATCTGGCCCATCTTTGTATATTCTTTCAAGTAAAATTGAAAATGATTTGGGAAGCCTATTGTATTGAGACATCAAGGGACATGATGTTAAACATAATCTAGATATATCAAATTGTTTCTCCCTCACTACATTTGTTCATTTAGAAGAAACTGTTGGGCCATACCTTTTTGCAATGGGGCCCAACTTTGTATTCCTTCTGCTGAGCCCGCTTATGTTGAGGAAGTGTGAGAAGAAGATTGTTGTGATCTTCACTGTAGTAAGATCATAAGGCACTTTGGCATGGAAAATATAATGATAACGCTACAAAAATACTACTGACCGAAGCTCTACATTGCAAAATGGTCCATATTTGTGTTCTTTCAACCGAGCTTGATTTTTCAGTGGAGTGTGAGAAGATGATAACGCACTACTTCTTCTGACCAATGTTCTATCATGACGGTAGCAGATATATCATGTTCATTTTCCCACATCCTGGATGTAATGTATTGAATTGAAATTTCTAATCCCTTCCCTCCTTACCAGTGGCCTATCGATCTCAGTTGGGAACACTCTTTTTTATTTTTGTGCAATGTGGCCTATCAATCTCATATGACCCCATATTTTCTGACCTTTACCAACTACTCACAACAATATCCAAATATGCAACAATGACTTTCAATTTCCTTCTAATCCATTAGTCCTAATGAGATTCCCTTTATATATCATCGCCTCTCCATCACATACACCCACCAAATATCCATTAATGATTAATCAAATGAAACCTCTTTTGATTGGTACTAAAGGGTTTCCATATTGACTATTCATAAACCATCCAAAAAACACACCTTCTTTCTTTGGGCAATATAACCACTCACATTCACTTCGGTGTGCCCTTTCCCCTGCTTCGAGGATATGTTAGTATAAACTATATATAGTTTATATTTAGTTATATATATATATATATATTATAAACTATGTAAAAATAAAATATACTTATCAAAATTATTTGAATATAGAACATTTAATTCTTCTTTTTTCACTAATAGTAATGACACCGAGGAAAAATGAAACTTGCTTTTCAGTTTAAACAAAAATCTTTAAATAAAACATTAAATCAAAATTTCAAAAAGAAAAAAGAAAAAATATCCAATTCAAGTAAAGATAAGAAATACTTTTACCATAATCATTTGTTCCATATACATTGTACTTCCATGAAACTTGTACTTCCATTTTGAAGGGCCCAGTGCCATCACTTCCGAAAACTTGTACTGCCATAAAACTTGTACTACCATTTGAAGGGTCCAGAACTTGTACTACCCTTTGAAGGGTCGGTATCCATTCATGCAACGTGCAAACAAAGTAGCGTTAGTTAGTTTGTCTATGAAATGAGAAAGTATAGGAAGAAGCACATGGAACGACGAGCTTTCATAGTCAGAAATAAACCCTTGGCAATCATTTGTGAATTTCTTGGTAGATATTTGTTTCAATCCATTAGCTATTCTTGGTAACTGTTGATTGGATAAATTCTAATAAATAATATAAACATGATAAAAATAAATTTTTATTTAAAACTTTGCAGCGAGAAACGAGAAACGTCAATAATGAGGAGATGTTCATATAATATAAATAAAATATTAAAATAATAATAAAAATTAAAAAACATTGAAAATAAAAATTAAAGAAAATAAGAAAAATTTATGTAGTATTTAATAAATATATATAGGTTTATAATATATTAATTTATGTAGTTTTTGAGGTGTAGGACAGTG
Organism: Picea sitchensis; assembly: GCA_010110895.2. NCBI lineage: Eukaryota > Viridiplantae > Streptophyta > Pinopsida > Pinales > Pinaceae > Picea > Picea sitchensis. Next base: position 25,820 of record SNQJ01S0079112.1, on the reverse strand, counting down.
GGTGAGGGAGTGTGAAAATAAGAAAAATTTATGTAGTATTTAATAAATATATATAGGTTTATAATATATTAACCTATGTAGTCTTTGAGGTGTAAGACACTGGGTGATGGAGTGTGGAGTGTGATGTTAAGGCACTCTGTAATGTTAAGTCATCGGTTCTAAAGTTGCAGGGATAAAAAAATCCAGCCATGTTAAGGGTTGATGTGGCTCAAGCCGGGTGCGATCCACCTGTGATTTTGATGGTGCGATTCCCATGTTTTGCCTATGATTTTGACTTCGACAGTGGCTTAAATACCCTGAATAACAGTTTCTCAAACCATAAGCTAATCCCAAATCACGAACAAACTAGCAAACAAATATATATATATATAACTACTACATTATTTTAGTGATCTATCAAAATAGTGAAAAATTCCTAAATAAATTAAAAAAAAAAAAAAATTAAAAATTAAAAATTAATAATAATATTTTTTTTTAAATCATAAATTAACTACATACTAAATTGACAGATGAAATTACTATCTTTTTTATTTATAAGGGAAAAAAATTCCCATATAACAATTTGAATTATAAAATAAATAATTAAATCAACTAGAAAGATTCCTATGACGATATCGATGTCAAAGATATAAAATTTCAATGATGTAACGAAAAGAGAATCTCTTTTATTATTTTTTTTGATATTTTAAATGACTTTGACATTTTGTTTTCCCTCTAAGGCAAGGCAAGTTTCCAACCATTAATTTTATGAGAATTTTAAAAGGTAAATACAACTATTTAGTCCTCCCGTGGACATAAGTGTCCCGTGGAATCTTATGAGTGAAGCCTAGGAATAAAGTTTTTATAAACATGACATACTGACATGCTACGTCAAACATCAATAAATGAAGGTTGATTTGGTGAAGAGGGATATTGGTGTAGGGTATACACGTTTCAATTTGTTTGATATTACTATGTAATATGTGAAATAATTTATTGGTTAATTTCTCTTGTCGGTCCATGTAATAAATGAAATGAAATATGTTAAGGATTAGCTTCTGGTTTTTAAAGATATTTTTATGGATATAGGCGTGTTCCCTACATCCAATTAAAAGTGGGCCTTATTTTAATTTTTAATTTATTAAAAATTAATGTCTAAGAATTGTTCTCATCTCCTTACTCAATGGATTATTCCTCACCCTCACTAATACATCCTTGACAAGATTGAATCTTATGCTCCCCACTTAAGAGATTCCAAAATAAAATTTATTTATTTTATTATTAGATGACATATGTATATTTTATTAATAATAAGCATAGTGTTAAATAATGAAATTTTAATTTTTAATGTGTTTTAATTTTTATTCACATGAATCAAATTAATAATTTATTAATTTTAAATTCATAAAAAATATATATGAATTAATCAATCAATTTAATGAATGATTTATTTCAAGAATGATCTATTGCATCAATAATGATAGTGATTTTGATTGTGTGGATAGGGCTTCATTTTCATGGATACATAATTAATCAATTTTATTAGTCTTTTAATGTTAGTTTTTTTTTTTTTTTTTTTGACAAATTTTAATAAATCAATCTTATTTGAGAATAACATCATGTTCTCAAGAGTTTTACATGATAATTTTAATGATCTATTGCATCAATAATGATAGTGATATTGATTATGTGGATAAGGATTTACATATAATTAATCAATTTTATTAATGTGTTAGTGTTGGTTTGTCTTTTTTGACAAGTTTTAATAAATCGATTTCATTTGAAAGTAATATCATCTTCTAGAAAGTTTCACATGGTAGCTTCAATCACTCATCCTTTTAGTATCATTAATCATTATCCATTTTTATTAAATTTTAATTATCTATCCATACAATTAAGAAAAATTTTGTTAGTGGAGAAAAAAAGTAAAAATCAAACTTTATAAATTATATTTTAAAAAATAAAAGATCAAATAACTATTTTTAAAGTTCCAAAGAAATAAAATCTAGCAATTAAAAACAAATTTTCAATATAAATGCAAAAACAAAGTAAAACAAGTTACACCATGAAAACAAAATTACATTTACAATTTTATATGACACTTACAATTTCAAAGAATCTTAACTAAAAATATATAAAATATTTAAGAAATAATTTGATTTATAAAAATTAATCAACTCATTCATAAGAAAAGAAATTCATAAAATATGACTTATGAACCATTTTTTTCCTTTAAACTTTGTATTACAAAAGATCTTCACTTCGACATATGTAACACTTTCCTTCCTCTATCTTTTGAATATGACATTCCAATGGAAAAATAACCATCTTTAATACCCAATATCTAAAAATTTTAGTTTATAAAATAACCTATAAAGTCAAAATAAAAAAAATAGGTAGATAATTTTCTCATCTATACAATTTACACCATGTCAACGTTCAAGGTTTTCTTTGAATAATCACATATAAGAAACCTTCAAAATATATTAAAACATTCATTGTAATAGACTACTTCTATTTCTCTAAATAACACCAAATGTAAAACTACCTTTACAAATATTTAATTATAAAAAAACTTATGGTGCTTCCACTTTCTTCAGAATAACTTTAAATGAAGTGAATATGGAAACATAGCACTGCTTAAATCTTCATGATTTCGCACCTCAACAAAAAGGAAAGTGGAAAGGAAAAGTAATGGTAGAATATTCGCATCAATTTTGTTTTGTTCAGTAATGATTGATTATTCATAATAAGGTGAATTAGGGGATTTGCGGAGCAACAAGTTTTTGTCTAGAACGTACAAAGTATGTGTTTGTATGTCTATTTGTTTTTCCGTGGGAATTTTAAGAACCATAGTAGTTTGGAACATGGAGTTTTGGTTGTGGGTAGTTCCTTTCACGAACCATGGTTATAAAAAGTTGAGCAGTCTTAATAATTAAGTTTCCTGGATAGTTAGTGGAATAATAGTTCCCACGACATGAGATGAGTTAGCGCTACACTCCTCGAGTTTCTAAGATTGAGTTAATTTGTTTCCTATTTTATTTTATTTCTTTGATGGGAAGATTGTATTTCTTTCGATTGATTCACAAAAAAGATGTCTTGCGTTATTACGTATATTAAACATCAATACATTTTCTCTTTGAAATTAGAGGCCTACGAAGAACATAACTATGTTGACATCCTTGTCAGTGTCAATCCAAAGCTGAGTTGGACATCTCCTAATAATATAATCACTTTCCAAGCCAGGCACAACCCTCCATGCACCAACTAGATGTGTTAATTTATTTACTTTCCACGCGTCACCCTCCATGCACAATATCCGTCTCGACAAAATCACTTTCCACCTATTCCATTATCGGTATCTCTATACAACAACTGTCTCACATGCATGTTGTCCTTGAAGCAAGGGGTCTAGAGAAGTTGGAGTGAACCATTAGGCAATGTAGCAACCAAGGCCCATGCATCATACAATGGTTCTATCAGTTTATTCAGTAGCATAAGCACCCAGACATAGGTGGTTTTTATCTCGTGGCTTCTAGATCCTCTAGATCTCAATCGCTATCTATTGGATCTACATTTTTTAAACGTGGTAAATGTTATTTTTCTACTTCAAAGTAGTTCTCAGAAGCTCATAGCATGGTGCTAGACAGAGTAAGAGGCTTGTGCCCATATAAAGTCATGGAGAAAGTATAGAATAAATGATGTTGGCTCTCTATCTAGAGTTTAACGTTCTCACTCTTCTTGATCGAGACTCTCAAACAACGATTCTTGTATCTTTTTCTCGTATGAATAAAATGCAGGTATGTGAGAAACATTGAAGTAAAATAACTACAACTTACAACGAAGAGAGTGGTGCCAATTGGACCTGAACTGGAGAGGCATGCGAGTAACATTGAAGTAAAAGATTGGTGCCTCCCAGACCTAAACTGGAAAGGCTTGTATCTCTGTGCGTTCCAATAGCTTATTACATAGTTTCTAGTTATAATCATGAGCTCACTTTTCTCTAGAATCATTATTACCTTGCCCTCTGCTAGATACAAAGTGGCATCAGTGAAAGAGTGAAGACCAAAACAACACTGCAACAACACTGAATGGTGGAACATACATCAATTTTACAAGCAACACAGGTTCAATCCTGCAACCTACTACTGATGGCTATCTCGTTTACCTAAGATATCTATCTTATATCTATCTTGTAGGGATGCTCATAAGGCTGTAATGGGGTTGTGGGCATCCCTACAAATTCATGGACATTGTGTTCTACATGGAATGGTGTCATCGCTGAAGTTTTGACAGAAATATGGTCACTCCCTAAACTCATTGATGCATAGAATCCTCATCTTGAGGCCAAGGTTGCACTCGAGGGATGCCAAGTGAAGAGTGAAGGCGCTCAGGTTATGTTCTGCATGAAATGGTGCCAAGTCAAGGGTGGAGGCTCCTAGTTTGTGTTCTACATGAAATGGTGTCATCGCTGAAGTTTTGACAGAAATCTGGTCGCCCCCTGAACTCATTGATGCACAAAATCCTCATCTTGAGGCTAAGGTCGCACTCAAGGGATGCCAAGTGAAGGGCGGAGGTGCCCAAGTAAGTACCTAGTTACTATCTTCATTGAGTTAATATTTTTAACCATAAATAGTAATAACAATTCCAAAATCCTTCATGGCCACAATTCATAATAACAAAACCGAAAATTTACATTTTCATGTGAAATATGGTAAGAATTATTTTGAATTCATAGATTATAAATATTAAATGTTAATATTACACAATATAATTACTATAAGGATATTCAAGAGCACTAAATCTATTTTTTATTGAAAACAAAAATCTCATTAATCTAAAATTATGATTTCTTAAAAAAAAGCATTTAACAAAATTTTGATAATGGTAAACAGAATTAAAAAAAAATGAAAATCATAAAACTTTTATCCTCTTTCCTCCAAAATTATATATATATATATATATATATAATATTCTTTTCTAATTAATAAATTTATCCTTTCCATTATCAAATTGTTTTCTAATATATATATATAGATAGATGTATGCACTTATATGTATACACTTAGGTGATTAAGTGCCCATATTTTCTTGCTTCGGTTTATCTATTCATTGATTTTTATATTAATTTTATGTGCTTAATGAATATAACTATACAATATGTGATGAAAAAGTTCAATTATACTAAGACTCTGTTTATTGTAAGTTCAATATAACTTCAAGTCCAACAGAAAACTCATCCTTCAACGTCCATGAAGAGTAATTTACTCGATCCAAATCATCTAAAGAGAACAATTGTTCATCTCATTTGTCAACCAAAAGTTTATATTGTTTTGGGTAATCTACAAATAAGAGATATATTGCATATAACGATTTAGCACATTTTTAGCTCGCCCATTCTTGTGTAGTTCTTACGCTCTTCCATTATTTTTCAATGAATTTTTTATTAGGGAAAAAAAAAGTTGTCTTCATTAGGTTTCAATCATTTTTTTTTTTTTTTTAATTAAAAAGGGAAAAATAGATTGTATTCAATAAATTTCAATCATTTTTTAAGTAACATTATTAAATATTATTTATATAAAATATTAAATAAGTAAAACAAAAAACTAAATCCTTACTCTAATTTCAAAGGAACACAACTCAACCCTTTTCTATTCAAGCCCATTTCTTTATGTAATGCTTTATAAAAAAAATTGACTAAAATTATGGAGATTGGCTTAATAAGATTCTCCCAAATCTTATTTATAAAAATCAATGAGGATTTGTTTAAAATAGGAAAATTACTAATAAAATTTTGATTGTTCATGAAGAAATTCATTTTGGCTACAATAATAATGAAAAATGAGTAATAATAAAAATATAGATATGACAAAAAAAAAAAAACCTTTCACAATGTACACCATTTTTTTTAGTGTCTTATAGATGTTTTGTTTAACAGATAGCTTTATTCATTGGATTAGAGCTTGCATAAGGAAGCCATGGATATCACCCTTTTTTATTTTTTTATGGAAGACCTATTTAGGGAGAGGTCTCAGAAAGTGTTATTCCATATCCCCTTTTTATATAATTTGATGGTTGACCCATTGAGAAAAAACTAGAATGAGAATGTCTAGCTAGGAGGTTGTAAGTAATCATCATTGTTTGGGGAACAAAATAAATGAGCCATTCTCAATTTAAGAATGATAATCTTTTAATATGAGGTGCATCATTAGTCATTGCAAAAAGGTTCAAAAAGATCCTAGATCAATTTAGAACTGCCTCTAGAGGACTCATTAGCAAGGAAAAAGGTAATGTTTATGGATGGAATATTTCTTAGAATTTGTTGCAGAGGAGAGATAGAGTTTTTTAATACTCATGCATCCCACGGTAGTCCACATTCAAATATTTAGGGATTCCCATATCCCTCCAAATCCCTAAGGTGTTATAATGGCAATTGATTTCAGAAAATTAGAAATAAACTGCAACAATGGGGTTCATAGTGGTTAAACCCAATAAGTAGAGTGATCATGATTAGATATGTACTATTGGTTCTTCTTACTTATCAAGGTTCTACTATGTTAGGTCCTATACGAATAATGCATGATACTGGTAGAAGCATTCAAAATTTTCTATGGCAAGGGGAAAAGTCAAATACCAAAAACAATCACCTAAAAAACTATTAGAGTGCCCCTTCAAAATGATGTGTTGGGCATAAAAGGCCTTATGCCCATGAACCTTGTTGTTAGGGCCAAAATTTTATCAAGACTAGTTTCAAGGGAGAAGGAATTATGGAAGGTAATATTGTACAAAACATATCTCCAAAAAAAATGGTTGATATGCTTAGATCATACAACTCAAGAAGAATGAGGATCTCACATCTGTAAGTTATGTATAACAATATCCTCTCTCATCCAAGATCACATTTATTGGGCTCTTTGAAATGGAAGAAAAATAAAAATATGATAAAATAAGATAATGGAGAATCCACCTTTGAATAAGAAATTAGAGATAAGGGTCCCCGACGTGTAGGACAGTCGGTGACGGAGTGTGTTGTTAAGGCACTCCGTGATGTTAAAGTCACCGGTTTGAAACCTGCAGGGACAAAAAATCGAGCCATGTTAAGGGATGGTGTGGCTCAGGATGGGTGCGATCCCCGGGTGATTTTGACGGCTTAGATGCGCCTGAGTTGCGGTTTCTTAGGCACAGGTTAGTCCCACATGTCATGGAAAAACTAACAAAAAAGAAAAAAAATAGAGATAAGAGTAATCAATGAATGGATTTTGAATAAAGGTATACACAATTTATTAATCCTATCATGCTACAATCAATTTGGAATGTGGCTAGGATGGAAGGAGTTATCACCATTGGATCACCTTATGAGGTATGCTCACTCTCTCTTAGCTTCTTTTAGTGAAGATGATACACTTAATGAATTCATATAAGAATCTCAAGGATGGGGAGATAAAGTAATAACATATAGAATAGAATAGGGATATCAAGTATTTCTATAAACACAAATAATGATTCTAATATCATCAATTTGGATGACAATCTGGAAGGGAAAATACATACCAAATCTTAAAATATTTTGCTAGACAATGTCCCATGGAAGAATCCTCACAAATAATAATTTGAAATGAAGGGACATCCAAGAACCTTCGATATTCCCTCTATGATGCATTAATGAATAAAACTCACAAATCTTATTTTTAAAATGCTAATTCACCAAGGAGGTATGGAATTTAGCCTTTGAGAAATTTGGGAGGAAAATAAACTCCCCTGTAGATTGACGAGAAATGTTTAGAACATGGCATAATAAGTATTTAGGATATTCTAAAGACAAATAATTACTAAAAAGGGTTTGGATATCCATGCCCAAGTATCTAAGCTAGAAGGTGAGGCCTATGCTCTTCTCTCTTTTTATCATTTATGAAATGCAAGTACAAAGAAAGGGGCACTCACTATGGAGTTTCCATGGATACTGTGGCTTGAATGGTTTCTAGAAAAGATTATACCTCCTCTCTTATTCTTCAATATCTCCCTCATATATGATCTTCTCAACTATGTATGCATAAAAACACAAAAATAATGGAGGCCCTTCTCTTCCTAGTATCCTAGTATTTAATATAACTTGATAGTTGTCGAGGGCTAGGGTTAGGGTTTTTCCATGCCTCAACCCTCAATCAGTGTTAGGGTTTTGGACCCTCTAGAATACTCTTTAAATTCCACATATGACTATCCCCACATGTGTGAGTCAAGGGGGGTAACATGGGATCCACTCGATACCTGTTGGCACAAAATTGTCAGACGAGGGTCCTCTTCAGATTACCAACAAAGGGTACTGATGTAGTCTAGTGAGCTGGCATTTTAATCTTCCCAAAAGGGAAGAAGTCTCACCCGGAGTGCAACCAAGACATGAGAATTAGGGAAGGGTAAGGAGAAAGATTAGTCGGATCTACAAGTTATCAAGATTACTACCATTCTTGCACAAGATATATTAACCATATCAGAGTATTTAACAACTCATAACCCAAGACAAAAGAACAGAGTTGCATAGAACATAATAAAGAAATACAGAAGCATCACACATAATCAAAAAAATATAATATCATTCTATGGAAAAAGAAATCATCATCGACAAAGGCCTTCTTTCAAAATTTATCTCCATCAGTATTCTATTATAACATAGCCCTTACTCAGAATACATGCACAACTTATATCAGTCATATACAAATTCATACTAGATAGAATCAATGAGTACATCTCAAGATAGTACAATATCATATTGTATTCTCTCCATTCCCTTGCCCTTATTACTTCTACAATAATATAAGAATAGCTCCTTTACATTTCCAATCTATCTCAAAACCTAGTTCCTACTACTCAACTCTCATTACTCAACTCGATTACAATCCTCTTCTTTTTCTAGCTTGAGAACCCATGATCTATCTCCTCTTCTTGATTATGTTTCAACTTCTCTTGCCAAAATTGATTATACGTTGGCCTCTAACCGTTTTCTAGTCTAGCGCCTTTCTGTTGTGTGCTCTTTCACTCGACCTTATTTTCATTCCTTTTCTTGGTTTTCTGGCTCCATGGTAGCTTGTGAAACTTCTATTCATCAAAATGAAGGGCCCAACAAGCCCCAACCACAATCCTTGACTCACCTTGAGTCAAGTATTTGGCTCTTTTGTGGTCTCTGATTTGGCCTATGATCCTTCTGTGGATTTTCTTTCTTCTTTCGGCTTTCTTCCATCCATAAATCGAGCTATTTCTTCCTTGGCTCCTTCAAACGAAGGGCCCAACTCTGGCACTAGTTCCAGGGATTTCTCCCTGATCTCCTGAAAATGTTCAATTTTATCTTGCCACTTCCTGGCAAGAAATGAGGCTTTTCCTACAAACTGTTGAGTTGCGCTGGTGTTGAAATCGTTTGGCTTTGATGCGATAAAATAATTCCATTACGAATCCTCTAGTGTCTCCACCTGGTGGATATGGAGGTATGCAATTTTTACTACTAGCCGAAAGTCTCTGAGTTCCTTCTTGGCCACTTTTTGAGCTTCAAATAGGGCATTCAAAGTGTTGTCATCGTGTTGGATCCCATCAATTTTTTCTTCTTGTTCCAGAGAATCCTGCTCTTTGGCAGTTTCTTTGTTTAGGGTTTGGATTTTCAGGCATAAATCTTATAGTTCTTGGTTGCGCCGAGTTATCACACCCATCCAATCACTGACTTCCTTGAATATGTTAGTGCACTCAACATTTTTGTTATGCAACACATCTTTGGCGTCGTTTCCTTCTAGGAAAACCCTTCCGAGTTGTTGTTGGAGTTTTATGGGTTGTGCCTCTACCTTCAACTTCATTCCCTCCAACTGCTCTTGGAGTTCCTCTACTCAGTATACTAACACCTCCCATACTTCCTAGACTAATTCAAGTTTTTTTTCTGGTTCTTCAGTTGCATTGTACTTTGGCAGCTGAGGTGCTACTTTCCTGAAAGTTGGCCAGACCTTTGTTAATTTTTCCTTCATTTTCTCCATTTTTTGCTCTGCATGGAGTTTTAAATATTCCTCATGCATCCATTTTGTTTGTTCCATCATCCCTTCCCGTCTCTAGAATTCAGCTTGTTTTTCGGCTTGTTAAATTTGTTTCTCCAAGTGACCAGTAGAGGATCTAATCAATATTACTAGGTGTGGTGTCGGAAAATGAGCTAGCTCACTAGATGTGATTGTAGATTCCAACGTGACTCTACTTTGAAGAAGAATCCCGCTAAGCATGGATTGTTCTAAGGGTGTCTCAACCTCTTCTTCTCTCAGGGATGGTCCCCGCAACTGCTGGACCAATTTGTTCTTTAGGCACATCGGAAGTAAAGGGATAACTTTTTTCTGTGCTAAGAATAGTTGTAACAATTCCGAGCACTGTTGCAGACCTTGGAGCATTGGATGTAAATTATCTTTCAATGATGGTGTGCATTGTCCTGAATGAGTCTCCTGCAGTTCTTGAGACTCCAACTATTGTTGATTTGTTGTCCCTTTTATGAGTGGAACTTCTGGGGTCTCGTTTTGAACCTGTGGAACCTCAATCTTTGATCTTGGAGACTAAGAAAATGAGAGTGGGACTTGTGGGAATTGTGTGAGTTCTGGCATTGCTGATTGTTGGCTCTCCTTAAAGGGAAGAGTGACCGAAGTGGACATAGCTGGAAAATTTGACTAGATTGGTGTGACAACAACTGATAGGTGAATATCGTAGAGGTTTCCAAGGTTCTTTGGGATGTCTAGTTGCATGGGTTCTGGTGAGTTGGGTGGAAATGTGACTATGGTATCCTTGGATGGTGGTGGTGGGTCTTTCTCGAAAATTATAGTGGAATATGTGCTGAGGTATGGCTTAGGGTCGTCGACTATATCAATAACATTCTAGGAAAGATGAGTGGCTACTCAGGTGCGAGGTAGAGAACTAGATATGGGATGAGGATTTATGACTTTGGTTGGGATGATTGTAGGGGAAAAAATGGTTCTAGGATTTTTAACACAACCTCACCTGTAAAGGAAGCAACTAAAATGTCATTGACGGTCTTACCTGAGAGTACCACCTCATCTAAAAGCTTGGGGAATCTTGGTAAGGTCCTTTTGGGACACTTTAGTGGGTGTTCTTCCTCTTCTTCTGAGTCTGATGGTATTGGAGACTTTGGTGGAAGCTCTACCTTGTACGAACTTGATCTGGCTTCCTCTACCAAAATATTCTTCTTTAAGAGATCTGGCGGTAAAAGATAATACATTCCCAACCTGCGTGGGTTGCATTTGACTCTCGGCCATGACATGACCTCTTTGTCCAATATTTCTTCTTCTAGATAGAATGGTAAAGGCCTCGTGTGAAAATCGAAGAGCTTTGTGTGCCTTTCCCAGACAAAAGTGTGGTGGTAATTCAAAGAAAATGAGATATTTCTTGTGTTCAGGTTCATCGGTTTCTATGGTATGCACATCCTTTGGGTAGAATCAATCAACTGAGTGTACCACTTTAGGAATGCAACATTATTAAATTCCATATTCTCAAATTTTGACCTTGCATGCCAAGGTTCAAACATCTTTGTGAGGTGCCCCTTATCTGTAAGTGCTAACTATCTACCCATGGGTGGCTATCACTTTAACATTGTAAAGGGTAGAAGTAGGTATCCATATGTGAAGGTTTCCCCCTTCTCCTGAACTTCCTCACAAGGAATGAGAAATTCCTCCAATAGGTAACCACACCAGTTAATTATTACACTATTTGCGCAGAAATCTGCCACTGACAGAGCATCCAATGTGCATTCTCCCTTTTAATATGAGTGCATGACCTTGGTGACAATTACATAGTAGGGCGTCCTCATCGTTTCTAGGAAAATTGGCTTAATTTGTGTTGTATCACCCCCACGTTGGGTATGGAATCGTTCATACAAGTTGATTTCACCCTTCTTTTTTCCATGCTTTCTTGGCCCTTGGAACCCTTTCGATACATCCTCACCTTCCAATGACAAACCTGTGATCTGATGGATATCCTCTACATGAATGGGGTATCTTTTTTCAAGCCATAAACTCCTATCGTTCCCTCTTCTTATCAGGAACTTGGTACATCGCACAACTTCACCAATGGTGTCGAACACTGATAGATACCAGAGGTGAATGATAGTAGAGTTGAATAGGTTAATAAAGTTGGGCTTTGGGACAAATTGCACCTCCCCTGTCGAATCGGAACCCATCTTGCAGAACACATCAATATTCATCTTTGGGAATAAAATTGTATCCATCAGATCGAGGTTGAGGATTTTCTCTTGCTCGACCTTTCCTTTGAAATCTCCCAACACCTCGATTCTGGGATCATAGGGCTCGTCTGGGATTTCTTCTTTCAATACCGAGCTTTGTCCTCCCACTATTCTCACCATTTTCAATATTGGGTGCTAGTAACCACTCTGAATTGGGGGGCGGGGACGTAGCTGGGGAGCAAGAGGCTTCGCATAATGTACCAGGGTGTGGGAAACTCAAGGATGGAGGGAAACTAAGATAACATGTACCATTCACAATAATATTGTGGGATGTTATAGATGAGGTAACGGGGTAAACTAGTAATTGGTCGTAAATGAGTGAGTAATTAATCCAGCAACCCAATCTATGGCACGGATGTCTGACAGGAATGATAAGGGGGTAAAATATCTGAACATATCCTGAATTTAATGGGTGGCATGACCAACACGTGGCTAACGTGGGGGACTTACATTTTTAACGGTTGAGAATCATGGTGTGAATATCCACAAGATCCACACGTACAAGGAATTTTAAAACTTGACAGGACATTCTGAAATTTTTCGGTAGTTAAACTAAGGGTTACAACTAGACGTGACATAATTGATGCGCAGTCGTTAATATATTTTAAATTTGATCCCCCCTTGACCACAATGTGATTCACTGATGGATTTATGTGTATGATTGAGTGGATCGGTGACTCATATGACAACGCGCTGCTGATTAAGAATGTCTGGAAAGATCCAACTATTAGACTGAGGTAACATATGTCATGGCGCCACTGAGCACACTCTGACGTTATTACATCTAAAAATAAAAAAATATTTACAATAGATAATCAAAATCTTACTACTGTACAAAATCCCCTGGACTTGAGCAATGGTCCCTCTATCAAGTGTGGGAAATGTAGTGCTTCAAGAATGTGCCATTCACTCACCTCGGTCGAAGGATACCATTAAGTTGCACTAGCTTGACTACACCATACTATTGAATTTCAACGACTAGGAATGATAACAACTGTCATAGATGAGTACCTTATCCCCTTGTGAAAACCTCTTGGACTTAATCTATCTATCATTCCAATATTTCTGTCTATCTGTTTCTACTAACTGATGAAAATCGACTAATAATCTTGCTTCCTCAAGTTCCTGTAAGTGTACAATCCTTTGCACAACTGATTCGTCATCTGTCATATGTGTAGCATGTGATATATAGAGACTAGGGGTGATAAAATATGCAGGTACAATAACTTCCTTACTGTAGACTAACTAAAAAGGGGTATACTTGTGCAACTTCTTTGTAGTAGTCCAATAATCCCATAATATTTTTGGAACTCTATCATCCCAGTCCTTCATGTTTGCAAAAAACACCTTTGTTATTCTACTTTCCATAATCTTGTTGAATGCCTCTATTGTCCCATTAGCTTGTGGATGATAAGGATTGCTCTTCTGGTGATGGATGAGGAATTCTATTGTCAATGTTGTGATTGTGCTACTGATGAAGTGACTACCTTGATCACTGTTCAATCTTCTAGGACATCCAAACTGGGCAATAATGTTCTCAAATATGAATCTAGCAGTTGTATTTGTTGAACAATCATGAACTACCTTTGCTTCAGCCCACCATGTTAGATAGTTTTTTGCGATGATGATATATCTGGTATTTGAATGCTTGGTGGGTAAATTAATTGGTCCAATAAATTCCACATCTCACTTCTCAAAGGCCTGGAGTGCTCTAACCGGTGCAAGAGGTAATCCATCTCTGCGTGATGGCTTCCCTAATTATTGGAAAATGTCACAAGATCTAACATAATCTTTAGCATCATTGAATAATGTTTTCCACCATAACCTAGCTTGAAGTACCTTTTGTGTTGTAGATTTGCCTCCAACATGTCCTCCCACAACTCCACTGCGACATTCCCACATGATATTTAACCTCTCATGGGCTAGGACACACCTTTTGAGAATGCTATCTAGTCCCAGCTTATAGAGTCATCTCGCAATCAGTTGGTATTCTATTGTTCAGAACACTAGGTGTCATTTGTGGGTTGCAGAATAATTTTTTGGGAAGGTCCCCGAGCTGAGTAAGGAAAAAATGCCTTCAAGATACTATAGGATGGATTCGATCTAGAACATGTTTACATCGAGGAGCTCATCGTCCACTGCTCCTCTACTTTCCCCTGATTCCAGTCTTGATAGGTGATATGGACCTACATTACATATTCTAGGCTTGAAAATTACCTCTAATGAAAATTCATGAAAGAGTAAGAACCACCTACAAATTCTTCCCTCAAGGACTGACTTATTAACTAGGTACTTCAACTTAAAATGGTTAGTAAAGAATTTAAAATGAGAGCCTAGTAAATAGTGTCTAAAGTTTTGCAATGCATAAATCATGGCTATACCTTCCCTTTCGATTGTATAGTAGTTGGATTCGTCTTGAGATAGTTTTATTCTAGCAAAGTAGATAGGGTGGTCCATAGTCCTTTCTTCTGGTTGCGCTAAAATGGCTCAGAGGGCGATACCTGATGCATCCACATGTACATGGAATTCAATCTCCTAGTTGGGGTATATAAGAATGGGTGTATTACTGATTTTTTCCTTGAGGATATCAAATTCCTTGTCACATTCAACTGTCTACTGAAATGATTTGAACTTCTTCAATATTTTCTCCAGTGGTGTGGTGATACTTTCATATCTTTTGATGAACCTATGGCACTATCTTGTATGCCCAAGTGTCGAGTGAAATTGTTTAACACTTGTAGGTGGTGGCATGTTAAGAATAATCACAACTTTAGTTGGGTCCACCAAGACTCCTTCCCGAAAAACAATGTGGCCAAGCAGATTGTCGTTTAGTACGAAGAAAATGCACTTCCTCATGTTCATATATATATACAATTCTCGAAATCAATCAAACATCAACCATAATATCCCTACATGCTCCTTCAATAAATTGTATATAGTCCAATTGTCCATGTAGACTTATAAAAACTTATGTATGAAGTCACAAAATGATGCTATAAGGATCTTGGAGAAGACCACAGGGGAATTCTTTAAGCCAAAAGGCATCACATTGTGCGCGAATGACCCCCACTCATTTATGAATGTGGTCTTCTTCTTGTCTTCTTTTGAAATTCTGACTTTGTGATACCTCGAGAATCCATCTATAATCGAATAATATTATTTCCCCACAACTTGATCTAACACCTCATTGATGAAGGGTGTTAGAAACGGATCGTGGACACATGTAGAAATCAAACTCTTGTAGTGTACACAGACTCAAATGTCTTATGTATCCTTCTTTCTTTGTATTACTATGCAGCTAACCCACTCTGCTTCTTCGATAGGAAATATTAGTCCTACCGAAATAATTTTGTCCACTTCCTTCTTGACCTTCTCTTTTACTTTGAGATTGAGATGATATGGTCTATGCTTCACAGGTTTTGAGTTAGGTTTCAGCTCGATATTCATCTCCCCCATGGATCCTTTTATACCTTTCATTTCCGAGAAGGTTTTTGGGAATAAGTCCTCGTATTCCCACAACAGAATCTGGACTTCATTCATGCCTTTCTCATCCAATTAATATCCTATAGAAGTTATCTTAGCATGATCTTCACTCCCTATATTTACTTTCTGAAACTTCAAGGGATGGTTATAGGAGATACATGTATGACTAGGTATAGTTTCCTAGATTTCCTTGGTACCTATAGTTTCTTTGATATTCAGGTTTCAAAGTTCTTCTAATTCCTTAGATTGTTCCAGGACTTTATCAAATTTACAACAAGATAAAGGTATTCTGATAGGGTTGTGACCTCAATTGGACTAAATAAAATGGACATGATTAGAACGTACTACTGGGCTTGATTTTGTTTTACAAATATTGGTAAATAACGTCTCTCGAATTCTTTGAAGGTCTAAGTCAAACATGGGAGACCTACCAGCGAAGGAGAAATATCTGCAAAATTGGTCTTTTAAGATTTTCAAATATCTTGTTTGTCTTCTGGTCTCTTCATGTGTGTAACAGGATTTTGGAATCACACCTAGTGAGTGGAAAAATAGATGAACCCATGGTCTAGAGGGTACTTTCGCAACTCACCATTTATT
Source organism: Picea sitchensis (assembly GCA_010110895.2). NCBI lineage: Eukaryota > Viridiplantae > Streptophyta > Pinopsida > Pinales > Pinaceae > Picea > Picea sitchensis. Next base: position 9,499 of record SNQJ01S0079112.1, on the reverse strand, counting down.
TAAGCAGTGCTCAACATGCATTATGGGGTCAGACTTCCCATCAAACAGTTGCTTACCTTGAAAATCCATGTTCATATCTTCTATAAATTGATCACTACTAAGGAATCTACATCAAATATCTCTCTTTGCATTCTCCCAATCCAGAATCAAGGCTCTATGAGTGCCCCACCATCTATCTGGGGTATCCTTAAAGGATATATCAAAAACTTAGATTATTTGATCTGGCACAACATTTCCTTCTATGTTGGTGAGAAATTTTTCCAAGTATGAAGTACCATCATATGTTGGGTGATTCCTTATCTCGGTTCCAATCCATGTTGTTGTCCTGATAGTTGTGCAACATCTAGAGAACCTTTCGTATGAACCTTGTTGTCAACTATCAAAATCTAGTTCTGAGTCATCATTGACGAGCTGTATAATCCTCCAACTTACAGATCCATCTGCAGTGGGGTTAATATAATCTAGCCTCATTCCTGAGTAGCCTCATTCGTATGAACCTTGTTGTCAACTATCAAAATCCAGTTCTGAGTCATCATCGATGGACTGTATAATCCTCCAACTTACATATCCATCTGCATTGGGGTTAATATAATCTAGCCGCATTCCTGTGGTTACAGTATATATCTAGTCAAGAAATTTTGACTCCATGTTATTATCCACTCACTCAGTATATCTAGGTCCCAAGTACAGATCTAAGGGTTGGACTACCTTTATTCCATCCACCTCAAATGTCATGGTGTCCCTCTTTAAGTCAATGAAAACATAATTTTCATAGGCCCAATCAATTCCTAATAAGGCAGGGTAGGGTTCTTTATCTCCCATGATTTCAATCGCTTTGAAATCAGCTGTCATTTTAACTCCCGCAACATCTACCTCCACTTTTTCGAGCCTCCCTACTGGGAAAATGTAGTATTGGTTTTTGATTCTCAGTTGGATGGGGGAATACAATAATTGAGGTTTCCCTAGAGCATCCCAAGTATTTTTGGGTAAGATATTGACATTTTATCCCAAGTACAACTTGACATATTTAATGTCAAAGTCATCTAACTGGGATTTCAACCTAAAAAAGTTTCCAGTTCACACCTTCCTCCTTTGTATTATTTTTGTATTCTTCTCGAGGAGGTTGGGGGTTACAATGGTTTATGGAGTTCCCTCATCTCTCAAGACTAGGTACAAGGTGTTCCACAACTTCTCAGTGTTGGCATAGGCCTATTTTGGGAACATTCCTAATTGATAAAGAGAAGTTCTAATTTTGGAGCATGCACCTTAGGAGGAAAAAAAGTATCATGAAGAAAAAGAAGGAAAAGCAACATGGAACCATGCATAAATGCCTAACTATGTTAGGTTTATGTTTTTTGACAACATTGTCACGACTATAAGCCGGTAGAGTAGTATAAATAAAGACCTAGGAGGTCTAGGTCAAGTTCGGTTGATTATTGTGAGTTTAATTATTGTCATTGTTGTTGAGTGAAATCAACTTGTGTTTGAGGGTTATATCATAGGCTGTGGAGCCTGGTGTAATCTAGTCAACCTCCTAGAGGGTACTTACCCTAATTTTTATTGTAATCCTGAAGATGTAATGCATGCAGTGCATATTTTGTAGTAGAATAATTAAAAGAGCAGAAGATTGTGGACGTAGCCCTGGGAGGGGGTGAACCACGGTAAAATATTGTGTTCTATGTGTTGTGAATGATTGATTTTAGTATTTTTTTAAGCATTAGTTAAATAATGAATGGTTAAATCTAAATACAACAACATACATGCATAGTTAATGATGCATGAATCTTAGGAGTAAATGAATGATGAATGAGGTTGATGCATAAGGAGAAGAATCTAAGAATAGTCCCCAGTCCTTCCTAAAATGAAAATCAATGGGTATTGCAATCCCCTATAAATCTATCTTGGGTGAGAATGCATTGTGCACTCTGTGCGCCATGTTTCCTTCTAGTTTACTAGGAGGGCCGATAGTTTTGAGGGATTTTTTGGAAACCTGTTTGAGATCAGAACCTGGCTCAACCCAAGTTACCAACACTCAATAAGTCGGTCATCTCCCATGATTTCAAAGAATAATTGAAGCCATAGGTTTATTACATTCTAAGATTGCTCAAGGTGCCTTCTCAAGTTTACAGGATTCCTGGGTACAGGTGGTGAGGAAGGGGCTTGAGAAATCTTGGGTTGAAGGATGAGTTTAGGAGGGTTTGCCACTATTTATGGAGCAGAGACACCTACAAATATTTCTATTGCATATTTGAAAAATAGATTTGTTTTTAAAGGATCATACCTATCATTCTTAGGGGTTTCTTTCTCAATCTTGGGCTGACTGTCTGCATATGCCCAAGTTTTTTCTCTTTGCAAGTGATGATGTTGATTTTGGGTATCTTCCCTTCGACTTCACTCATACATTTGGTGCCTATGATGTTAGCTCCTCTTTGATGAGCTTGGTCCTCCCACTTTGCGATTGGGTCTGAGAAATCTTTGGTTGTGTCAACATTAGTTCTAGAGTGTGAACACCATGGTCATCTCGGGCGAGGACAGTCTCTGGCCATGTGTCCATTTTCATCGCAATTGTAGCATATGCATGGTTCTCTTCCTCCATTCCTTCCTCCTCTAAATTCACCTCCTCCCACACTTCCTCAACCTCTTTCAAGTTCTTGTGTTGTTTCGTTTACCCTGAATGCAGTTTGATCCATTCTATAGGGAAGTGCAACTAATTCTCTACATTGGTTTGTAGAATGCATTGTAGACCCACATAATTCACAATGTATTGTATTAGGTGCATATGTGTACTTCTGCAAAATGGGGTAGTACCTTGGTGCATTCCCATGAGTCTGATAGATTTCACATTAATAGGTTGTGTGGGTTGTTTGGGTGCTTGGAAAATCATGGTATTTCACTAGTGCATGGAATGGTGGAGCTGCATATACTTGTGCAACTCCTCCTGTTGGTCCTGTAGGATT
>SNQJ01S0079111.1:3409-25885 GCA_010110895.2 Picea sitchensis | reverse complement strand
CCAAGGCTATTAAATCAACATATGTTTCTGAATAAGGGAGTGGAGAAATCCATTGTATAATCGATAATATCAGGAGGCTCCACTTACACCGGAGTTAATAACGAGGTTGTGTGAGGTTGGTTGAAGGGATATCCCCTCGATAAATTCTTAGTGTCAGATATATTTTTGGGGATCTATTCATATATGGGGATCTTGCTAGCACCCTTACCTCTGTGAGAGGTGGTTCTTTCAAGGTTTCGAGCTTTGTTACCATTCCCATACGGTGGACTTGACTTACGATTGTTTGCATGTGCATCAGTTATATTGTAGTTTCTTAGTTTCTTGACATAGATACCACATAGGTTACTTGCATGGGTTATTCTACAGGTACTTTGGGTCAGATAAGGGTCGGAAAACACACAACCTTTCTAAAGGATTAACTCTTCCAAGGGATCTGACCGATTGGTTGTTAATCCCACGAGGGCCCTTATAACTGATTCTGATACCTTTGATATTTAGTAGAGGATTCTTAGGGCCCCTCTTGGGTGACGCATACCTACTTTATAGAGGGAGACCCCTTTCAACCACTTTGTCCTGTTTATGTGCATACTGTCCTTTTGATTATTTTTGGTGTGCTCTTTGATTACTAGTTGGCCTTAGGATTTGTTTTTAATATCACGAGTCTTGAGTCAACGTGGAGCCAGACCAGCTTCCCCGCAGGTCTTGTTGCTTGTTACAGTTACCATCACATTTTGAGTCTTTGCCTTATAAAAGGCATATATTTATCAAACGTGGTACAGACACCTCCACTTATCAGACTTGTGATCATACAAGGATGAGTATTGAAGTGAGTTGACAAGCTACTGGGAGCCCTTCAAATCCCATACCTACTATAGTTAATGGTACCCCTTCGACACCTTCATCCACAATGGTTGTATTGTTGGATGTGCCTATTATCACCTCTACATGTCCTATAGTGAATAATCAACCTGTAGACACGAACCCTTTTCAGTCCCTTTTCGCTCACCAGGCTACAATGTTCAGTCCATCCCTATGGCCTCTAGTCTTTTTTCCTATGGTATGTCGAACTTCACATTGCAGTTTTCAAACTCCATCCCAATGGCTAGTACGAATACTAGAATTGGACTTGGGGGCACAACTCCTCCCCACACTCCATTCTCGTTTGGTGGTACTCATGTCCCTCAAACGACTCCTATTGTGGGAGGCGTTCCTCCTTTTAACCCCGGGTCTAATCCTGTTTCTTCTGGATGGAGTAACCAGCTACCTCTTATGTTCCTTCCTTTACACCCACCTCCTCTATTATGATTCCAACCAACACATTTGGCATGGAGAATCCACCTTTATCCTCTAGATTCACACCCGAAGGAGGTAAGTTTCATACCTTGGGCAACCCCCAACCTAGAGCCACTCCGGCTGGGGGAATTTTTTATAACTCTCATCAGAACATTCCTACTGGAATGGTGCCCAACCAACCCCTTATGAATTAGTCTGAAGGAGGGTCTTACAATCCTGGACAGGGCCATGGTGCCTAATAGAACCTTGGATGGGTTGCAATTCCCCAACAACAATCTTTCCAGGGAGCTTGGGGCTAGATGCCGCAACTCCGTCTCCCTTTTCTTTCAACACTCAATCTGCCAGACTTCTCTAAGTTAATGAATGATCCTAGGTTTCATGATCTGACATGGCCCCCTATTCCCACCAAGCTTCCTTCAGATATCCCAAAATTCAAAGGCAAGAATGGTGAATATCCTGGTGTCCACGTTACTACTTTTCACCTTTGGTGCTCTTAGAATTCCCTTAACGACGATTATATTCAATTAAGATTGTTTCAACGCACCCTTATAGGGGTTGCCACAAAATTTTATATCGAGCTACCGAGGGGGTCATATGGAACCTTTAGTCAGATGGTCTTAGTCTTCCTCAAAGAATTCCAATTGTTGGTTCGTTATGATGTTGGCTTAGAAATTATGTCGACCTTATGCCAGGACAACGCCACTCATATCTCGGATCACATCCAAGAGTGGCGTAGATGAAATAGGTTGATCAAGACTTGCATACCCCCGAAATTCCTTCTAGAGTGCTTCCTTAAGTCTCTACAACATTATATTTCCTAGGATGTTTCTACATCTGGGTTTACATCTGAGGAAGAAGATATTTTCAAAGCCCAACAGTTAGATATTATATATGCTCAGCCTGGGATGTTATATGAGATTCTTCTAGAAGCATCGAGGTCAAACTATGACTCTAGAAAAAATCTCAGGCCTCATACCGATGGCATTATAGGCTCTGCCAATGTGAAATCCACAGACTCGGTGGAAATCCATTTGAAAGAGTTGTCTCTATACCAGTCTGTAGGAGGTTCAACTTCATCTGTGTCCTCCAATCCCACCCATTTGGTGAATGTACAGTTTGTGCAATCGTCGATCAACCCGAATGGTAACTAGCAACCAGGCGGGAATAAAAAGAAAGGACATAATAATAATTGTAAGGGTGGGAAGAATAATAATAAACCCAAGGACAATGGTAATAATGAGAAGACGAATAATAATGTTGGTGAGGGAAAGAAATAAATAAGGAAGGTGAAGTTTCCCTGTAAGCTTTGTATAGATGATCACCTTGCCCATTTATGCCCCAAACTTGCAGAAGTTGTGAGGCTTTTATCTCTACCTCCCGCTGTGCTGACTAATCATTTTCCACATAACCAACACATGGCCTCAAGGTCCTCGAGTGCCAGAAATGTGGTGAGTGAGAGTCAAAACCCACCAATGCAAGATGGTGACCGTTTATGCATCTATATGGCTAAATATGAGGTTAATGTAGCCACTTGGTCTCGCAATTACAATTCTCCACAGAATGTACCTAGTCTAGATTATCCCCCTCCTCTAGAGACTCCCTTACAAATCGAAAAACTAGAGCCCCCGACTCATATTCCGAAAGGATTACTCAAGCGCTCTACCCACAATCCTAATTCTAGAGCCACCGATAATTACTCTATTGTTGAGGACCTGGGTCAAACCCCTTGTGCGATGTCGGCTCTGGAGGTACTCCATAGGTGTCCTTCACAGAGGAATTCCTTGCTATCTATGTTAGGATCTATATATCCTTTTGGCTCGAAAGTTATCAAGTTTGACATCATATATGTGAAGCCTCTCTTTCCTTACCATGTGGCATCCAAAATCCATGTGGGTTACTCGAAGTATACCATCAAGCGTATTGTTGTTGATGAAGGTGTTGCAAGATGTGTGATGTCCTTACTCTATTAGAAAACCCTCAACTCTCTGACCCTTTCGCAGTCTCCAACTATGTTGACTGCTTTTGACGGTCTTTCCTTCCGCCCTCACGGTATTATTCTTTCCTTTCCAGTCAAGTTAGGTGGGAAGACGGTAGAGGTAGTTATCAAGGTGGTTGATTCACCCCTCGACTATAACTTGTTACTAGGAAGCAATTGGACTTACGCCATGACTGCAATCGTATCATCCATCTTCCGTACTCTTTATTTTCTTCATGATGGGAAGATCATGATGATCGACCAATTGTCCTTTGTGTATGCTATCCCCAATGCATATGTTGGACCGTCAATCCCCGTGATCGACAATTCTCAGATGGAAATTGAGAATATCAGTGTTGGAATGTATTCATCCCTTATGGGTACCTTCGATTTCATGGCACCGATTCACCATATTTACGCCATGTCCAGTAGGACCGTTTCGTCAAAGAGGTCTGTTCCTTTCCGCACTTCCTATTTTAACGATCCTTGGACCCTACCTTTCTTGACTACTTCTTGTGAAGGTTAGTTACATTCTGGAATGTCCATGCCACTATTGGAAACATATATTGCGTATCAAGATGTTCTTGACTCTTCCATTGATATAAATCCTATTACCTTGTAGACGGATGAGGCAGATCCTACCTTAGAGCTTGTGTGGGTTGCTTCATAGTCTTGTTCACGTGAATTCCTCGATGAGACTTTTCCTTCGAATGAAGCTATCATCGAGGCCATGAATGGTTTTGACAGGCCCTGGGATGATATGCATCATCGCTCTTATTTTCTCCCAGAGCTTGCTAGAATCGAGCAAGATGACTTTAGATCTACTTTGAGAAATATATTTTGTCAGGTGATAGTTCCACTTGATATGCATGGCATTTATGTCGAAGAAACATGGAGAGTATATCCCCTACCGTCATGATCGATATCTATTGTATCCCTGAAAATATTGAAAATGTAGACATCGGTGTGGATTGTTCGCCAGAAGAAATCTTGATCTACACTGAACTCTTCAAGGAATTTCGAGATGTATTCGCTTGGTCATATAAAGATATGCTAGGAATTTACCCTCGAATTGTTGAACATGAGATTAAAAATTACCCGGATGCTAAGCCTATTCGACAACGTCTTATAACTGTCAATTCCAGGAAGGCTCCTGCTATTAAGGAAGAGGTAGTAAAACTGCTTAATGCTGGCTTTATCTACCCAGTTCCCTTGACTGAATGGGTATCCAATCCCATTCCTATGAATAAAAAGAAAGCATACATTCGTGTATGCATGAATTTTCATGACATGAACAAATATTTTCGTATATACAACTTCCTAACACCCTTCATCGATTAGATTCTCGACGAGTGTGCGGGAAGAATTTTTTTTCTTTCATGGACAGATTTTTAGCGTATAACCAAATTCAGATTAAACCCGAGGACCAACATAAGATGACATTTATTTTTCCTTGGTGTACTTTCGCATACCGAAAGATGCCTTTCGGCCTTAAAAACGCCGGAGCAACCTTCCAACGAGCTATGACCTTCACATTTCACGATCTCAAGCATATAGTCGAAGCCTATCTTGACGATCTTGCTGCTCATTCCCATAAGAGAGTGGATCACCCTAAGCACCTTCGGCTAGTATTTGAAAGATGCCACCATTATCTCATCCGGTTGAACCCGCATAAATGCATATTTTGTGTTAGGTCAGGTTGTCTTCTAGGATTTTTAGTCTCTAAGACTAGGATCATGGTAGATCCATCAAAGGTTGAGGAAATACTTTGATTGCCTCCCCTGCACACTATTCACCAACTTCAAGGTTTACAGGGGAAAGTTAACTTTTTACGAAAATTTATAGTGAACTATGCCAACATTACTAAGGGTTTCATGCATCTCTTGAAAAAGGACACTTCTTTTATATGGGATGAGCAAGCCCAGGAATCCTTCAATGCTTTGAAGAAAGCCTTGGTATCGATGCCTCTATCGAATTCTCCAAACTACAGTAGAGATTACTTGATTTATGTTGTCACGTCTGAAGAGACGATTGGTATTTTGTTGGTTCAGGAGGATGATGAGATCCCTGAGAATGTCATTTACTATCTTAGTTGAAACTTAGTCAGCCCTGAAATCAAATATATTCATGTTGAAAAGTTATCTTTGGTTGTCGTTCACGCATTCCAACGGTTATGACATTATATATTTCTTTGAAAAACTAATGTGGTTGTCGATGTCAATCACTTTCAATATATCCTTACTAGGTGTATCATAGGGGGAAAGTACAATAAATGGATTTCCATTCTACAAGAGTTCGATCTCAATTTCTCTTATGTGAAATCCAAAAAATCACTAGTTTTTGTAGAGTTAATATTCGAATCCCGTCGATTAGACGAGGATGTTATTCATGTTGATTCATTCGTGGATGAACACATTTTCCTTGTCTCATCCTCATACCCCTAGTATGGAGACATTGTTCTCTAGCTTCAAGTTTGAAGTTCCCTCAGCATCTCTCGCAATATGACCGACGATGTATACAATACCAAGCTATGAACTACCTAATCATAGAAAACACTTTTTATCGTCGAGGAGTAGACAATACCCTACGTCATTTTTTAACTCATGAAGAATTCGAGTCTATTTTAAACGAATGCCACAATGGGGCTTGTGGTGGTCATCTATCCGAGCTTGAGACAACCCAGAAAATTTTGCGAGTCGGTTATTTTTGGTCGTTTATCTTTAAATATTACATAGAAGAGGTTAATAAGTGTCACCTTTGCCAGGTGTTCACTCGGAAAATGCACTCGCATCCATCCCCTCTCCATCCATTCATTACTATCAGTCCCTTCACCAAGTGGGGTGTGGACTTTGTCGATTGCAACCCAACTTGTGTTGGGGGGCATAAACATATTATCATGGCCATAGACTACTTCACTAAGTGGGTTGAGGTCATGCCTACAGTTAAATCCAATGGGAAGATTGTTTCCTTATTCATATTCAATCAAATTATAGCCAGGTTTGGAATCCCGAGTGAGATTATCAATGATCATGGAAGTCACTTTCAGAATGAAATGATCGAAGAACTAGCATCTAAATTGGGTTTTAATCATGGTAATTCTTCCCCTTACTACCCCCAAGAAAATGGAAAAGTAGAGGGTGTGAACAAGTCTCTCAAGACCATTTTTCATAAAATTGTCATCCATAGAAAATATGGCTGGCATATCATGTTGTATCCTACACTTTGGGCATACCAAACCTTGGTCAAGACTTCCACCAGGTTTTCTCATTTCTAGTTAGTACATGGTGTGGAGTCAATATTACCTATTTAATGCGAGATCCCTTCTTTTAGATTGGCAGTTGCACTCCTACCTGACACTTCCGATCTCGAACAACGCCTCGTGCACTTAGATATCTAGATGAGCAACGTCGATATGCCTCTATGACCATCGAAGAGAATAAAATACGTGTCAAGGTCCAATATGATAAATCTGTATATCCTTGGTTGTATGTTTAGGGTGACTTGGTCCTTCTATATGATCAAACCAAAGAACCACTGGGGGTAGGCAAGTTCAAACCCATGTGGCACAGTCCCTATATCGTGTGACGTGTCTTAGAAAAAGTATCTTATGAATTAGAAGATTATGAAGGTAACATGTTGGCTGAGACTAGGAATGGGCTCTATTTGAAAAGATATTATGCTTGATCCCCAATATTGGGCATAACTCTTTGTATACTAATGTAATTTAGTGTATATATATTTTCCCTTTATTTTATCTTCAACTTGCTTATTGAGTTTTCCCTTGGTTGGAAGATGTCAACGAAGTCTTCGGTCTACTTAGGATTCATAGATGGGGCCAGTCATCATACACGGAACTTGGCTTCTGTTTCTTGGGTTTTTTACTCACTTGAGGGTCTACTGGTGTCTTCAGGTGGCGTATGCCTAGGGCCATCCATGAATAATGTGGCTGAATATAGTGTCGTTATAGAACTTTTGTGCGATGCCATTTCACATGGTATTCTCTCTTTAGAGGTTCGCATGGACTCATAATTAGTAGTATGTCAGTTGAACGATAGTTACCATGTGCGTGACCATAATCTACTTCGACGATTCATACAGGTACGACTTTTGGAATGATAGTTTGATTTTATTACTTATCATCACATACCTAGGAATTCTAATTATGTATTCTATGCATATGCTAATTTTGTTTTAAATTGGCATTTGTCACATAACTAAAGAAAAGAAAACATTTTCATCAATGTACACATTGTAACATAAGTAAAGCCGAAGAACTATGTTTTCATATATATTTCAAAAAATATGATGTCTGTAGTAAAACATTGGGGATAATACCCTCAATATACATATATAGTTGATCATACAATAGTCATGACATATACACATGTGGCACTGGATGAGTGTCACAATGGAAAACTACGGTGTTTGTGAGATGCCAAAAGAGTCACACCTAAGCACGGGGCACACCCACCACCTGTCGCTGCATAGCCTCTGACAGATCCTCCACCTGAATCAAATGAATCCTTTGTGTCAAACGAGATAGGTTTCCCTGCATGTTTTTAAGGACTCTCTCTGTGTCCCCTCCCGCTGCCTCCGACGATGTCATGGAAGTCTATTCGGCCATCGTGGAACTGCGTATGTGTCACATACATGTTTAATTAGTACTTAACATCATCAAAAAACACTTTTGTCTTCTTATACAAAAATACAAAAAAATGAAATATTAAAAAAACTTTCACATACCTATGTCTCTATAGTTAGACCCTAGTGGTAATGGCATGTCAAGATCCCCTGTGAAGTCGATCCCTATGTAAGGGTAGTCATCCAGACTCTATCACCTCTCGTCTCCACCATAATAAAAATTCATAGTTGTAGGGTTTTGGCACCCTACCCGCCCTTTCACCTCATTACCTCAGTCCACCATGCCATGGATGGATCGCAAGGTCCACATGGAATAATCTCAAATCTAGGTCCCAAGCCTAGAACCCGCTCAAAGAAAAAGCTACAAAGAATAGAAGCGAACCCGAAGTTCCTTTTACTACCCTGTTTTCATTCTGCCAACTAGCTCTTCATGTTAGCCAACAGTGAGGTGCACCAGTCGTACACCGTGGGTCTCAAGAACTCCACTGAGTAGAACATAAGTTGCCATGATTCCTTGTGCAAATAGGTCGATACTGTGATCCATGTCAAAACGAGGACAACAATCTTGAGGCTTAGATTATTTATCGCTCGAATGGGGAGTTGGCCCACTACCTTCTCGGTCCCTGCAATGCAATGAGTGACTATGTATTCCTTGATTTTTATGCCACTCCCATCTCCCCAGGATTTGAGGTTGACCACCTCACCCTGACATGAAAATATTGTCAAGAAATAAATGTCCTCTAATTCAATCCTTAATGGTTGTCCATCAAGGTTGAATCTCTCACTATCTGGATCCCAGTAATCGATGAGCAACTGTATCAATCTCACTTGGGCCCTCATTCCTTTGAGAGGCCAAAACTTGTATAGCCCTCATATTTTCAAGGCCATTTGGGCCCCTATATCTCTCTCCACTGCAACATCTACCTCCTCATGTTCTCTTTCTCTCCACTCTAGCACCATCATGCAAGAGACAAACCCTTTTTCAGTTAGCTACCTCTAAAATACATTTTTCACAAACATATACATGAGTTGTAGTGTACACAATTGAATATAGGGTTGATTATACACTGGTTGTTTTTTGAACATCCGCGTATAATCTTGCGTATACGTGACTCGATGAACTATAGCTCGCGTACACCTAAGTTTTCAATGTGTGCCCTAAATAACTTAAAAAATGGAACCTAAATACAAAATTTAATCCAATGAAAAGAAAGAGGAGATAAAGATGAGTTACTTGGTCTATACAGTCATCGATTCTGTCGCTCGTAGCTCCCGTAATCACTAGTTGAAGTTTGGAGGCAATTTGGTCCAAAATCCACTATTTCGGTAAAACATACAAATGGTATAGTAAATATTTTGTTTTTACTATTTATAGCAAATTTTTACCCACTTTGCATAGTTTTGTCCAATATTTTGGCCTAATGGACTAATACGATAGTGGATTGAGTTGATTTTTGTAGTTTTATCCAGGGACTCTTGTAGTTTTCAGCGCCATGACGCTCGTTTGTAACTTTGGACATGCATTTTCGTTACCCAACATATAGGATAGGTATCCAATCTATCATTCACATTTGCATCATCCCATGACTGTCGGTCATATGCCTTAGGTACGAACCCATTTTGTAGCAACATGGAACCTTCTATCTGCAACTAGAAGTGTCATTATCAAATGGTAGAGACTTGCCAAACATGGGTACTCTAGTTAGATCCCCTGCTTCATTTGGTGCCCATGCAGAGATTTTTTTCATAGGACTGGGAGTCCCTTATAGATAACACATGACGTTATGTTGAACCTCATTTCTTACTCATAAACATGCTGACCTATACCTAGAGGACTCCCAAGCGAGTTTGATTTAAGCTCTTTTTTGACTCGTTTTCAAAAAGCGAAAATATTGCCAAGTGAACTTGTCTCTTTTACACTCGTAAATTGGATTTTAAAGGACGTCTATTTGGTGAAAATTTATCCATTTTTGAAACCAAGTAGACTAAGATTACGAAAAAGGACATTTTTTGGTGTTAATTTGTAATTGCATCTCATGCCCTTGCTTATAGTATTGATCCTATTTCCATTTCTCTATTTTGCAATATAAGTCGTTCACCTCAGCAGTTTGCATCCTCAACCAAGCATAGCCTTGCTTATATCCTTTGCATATTGACACCTGTTGAGGGGTCCTCAATCCATTTAAATCAATAGTAGGAACCAAACCCGCCACCTAGGCCTGTTGGCATAGAGGGGCAGACCCAGGGTTCAACGCTCAAGAGCACACCAACAAAACCCTAACTATCGGCCCTTTCAGCAACACCTGCGAAGCAGATGAAGTCTCACCCAAGGTAGAGGCAGGGGTGGTTGCAAGACTCAAGTGTCTGGAACCTTAGTTGGGACACAGATCTGTGATTATACTATTTACAACACACTTAGCATCAGTCAACCATTAATATCCAACCACTATTCCACTTCACAGATAGCACAAAGAATCACAATATTCACTTAGATCTACAATATCTCAGCACTTAACAACACTAACACACTAGGTCCTGCAGATCAGCACTAAGCACTCACATATACATCATATCTAACAATCATATATATCTAAGAAGCACAAATCATAAGTGAATATATCAAAATCACATAGCATAAGCAGAGATAAACACAATGAATCAAAGCACAAAGCGTTACACACAGATTTATGTGGTTCACCCCCACCCTGGGGATACGTCCACCAACTCTTCTTCTTTATTAGTATCTTCAATCGTGAGTTACAACACATAGCACAAAAACCCTTCTTTGCAAAGGATAGAAGATCTGCGCAACTCGCTAGATCCTTCTTCCTTACACTTTAGCACAAAGCCTCTTACAACAACTTTCACTTAGCCTTGCAAGCTTATGATCATGCACGGAGCATTTACAATCCACTTCTGATCACACAAATCTAACTATTAGCACTAAACTGTTTTCCATACATCACATAGATGCACTGCTACTTCTATCTAGCCTAAGCATCTATTTATAAATTATAAAAGTGGGCCTAGGCGTGGGTAAACCCACGGGCCGACATCCGTTTCCCATTACATTAACCCAAAAACCCTAATAGGGGCCCAAAAGTGGACCGAGATGCTTCGCTTGGCGGTCCTTCTTTGACTAGCTGTCGCAGTTCCAAAATAGGTCAAAATGACACAGGTTATCCCAAAACTTGGTCAAGGGCCAACAAGCCCCCAACACTCACATGTGACTCGTCCTGAGTCACTCTGGTCTGTGCAATTCTTCTTTGAAGGTCTCGATCTTGTCTTGAGCTGCTTCAACCTGTTGCTTCACTATGGCCTCCTGCTGGGTGAATTCCAGTATCATTGTGTCATTTACTAGTCCTTCCAGGTGTTGTTCTGCAGTGATGAAAACTTTCTTAAGTTCTGCTTCATGGCTTTTGATCTCAACAAATAATATGCATGCCTTGTCTTGCACTGGTTGGAGTTGTTGAGTTACTTCCATGACCTTGCTCTGGATCATATGTATCTATTGTTGAGCTGTGCATTTTTCATGATATTGTTTTATTCTTTCCACTACAGACAGATCCTTAAGTTGTGCCTGTAATGTATCTGCATGCTTCTTTCTTTCCTGGAGCTGCGACTCCAGCACCTGTAACTCTGGATTCTCTGTAAGTTTCTCATAGATTTGGGCACTCTGGTTACTGATTTGCTTGCACTCCAAGGCAAGAGCTTTCAATTGGTAAGTTGTGCTCTGATCAGTTGCTTTTCGCTGGTCTCTTATATCCTGGGGGGTCTCAAGCACAGTGTGGAGTTCTAGATCAGTAATGTGTTGTTGCAGCTTCTTTATAATGTCTTCAAGTTGGGCCACCTTTTGTGGAACTCTCTCTTCAACTGGTACTTCGATAACGGTCACATAGTGGAGTAATCTGTCGACTAGTTCCTTTACTTCAAGCTGCTCTACGAGCAACTGTTCCTTGCTTTGCTGTAGCTCTTCTTTCTCTTTATCCACTGTACTTGAAGAGAAAGTTTTTCTCTTTCGGCAGCAATGCGTTGCTCGAAAAGTACTCCCTGTACCTATGTCAGAGCCTGGGTGGTTCGTGTTGTGTCTTCTTGAGCTTGTCAAAGGAGAGCTTCGACCATGTCAACAATATGGTGAAGTCGGGTTGGTTCGTCTCCTGGTTCTACTATCCCTGCAGTTAGAGGCACAATGTGTACTACACAGCTGAACTGAAGTGCCTGTTGAAGTCCTTGAAGTTCAATCTCTATACAGTTATATATTTTCTCCCGCTTCGCCTCCTGCTTCTCTACTATCTCCTTTGAAGCATCATTCACTTCTACAATGATGAAATCAAAGTCATCCAATGTGAGGGAAGTTCACATCTTGGTCACAGGGGTCCTAGGCTTCTTTCGAGAGGATGTTTTCATAGGTGAGACCTTCCTTTTCTTTGATGAGTCTTCTTCGTCCCTAGGCGATGGTACTTCGCCTTTCTATTGTTCAATTTCTGCACCTTCTATCTCTTTTCCATCACCTCCTTCATCTAGTTTGATAGAGGTAGTCCTTACAGTTGCACTCTCTACTTCATGAACCTCTTCAGGCTTCTTCATTTTTCTTGGTACCGGTGTGTCCAGTACGGTCACCGAGCTATTAACATTGGACAAATTTGCAGGGTTTGCTGGAATAAGAAGGTCTGCTGACCAATCCTTGGTGATATCTTCGAGGTCTTCTTTAGTCAACTTGTAATAAGACTGCAACTATTTCTTATGTTCATCAACTCACATTTTTATATACATGAAGTGGTGATATGCGTTGAACTTTATTAAGGGTCTGAATCTATGGAGCATATTTGGGGTAATGCGAGACGTAGCCTAGATGGCGATCTTCGGTTGGTTGTAGTATACGTGGAAGACGACATTCAACTTCCATTGCTTGTTCATATCAGTCAAGTACCACAGGGTACTGAACCTCACAGCCAAAGGTTCAACTGGTTTGGTCTCTGGGAAAGTGGCACCCTACGACATATCCCATGCTATGAAGGTGATCAGTATGAGAATCCAACTGAAATGGAACTCATACCCTTGGTCTTATGCTTCCCTGCAATCCAGTTCAAGATGATTCACCAATTACTTCGCCCAATTCATCTTCAAACCCTCATCGCACTTACCTGCGAGGTCAATGACAAAGCCAGTTACTTGGGTGGGTCGGTTCTTGTGGACTAGCTTGTCTGTGATCAACTGACAAGAAAGGCGCACTACACCACTCTGAATAGAGGCTACCTTGTAGCCTCGCATTCCTTCCTTGACCTCTCCATCGGTTTCTTTGATATTCGTTGCTAGTGCTCTGTCGGTGGTCTTTCTAGGATAGAACTCCTTTGGATTAGGTCCTTGCATGTTGAGCCTTGCGATCTGATTAATCAAGGTGGGATCCACCATGACACGATGGTTCAACCACAAGTAGCCTCCGTGATAGCAAGATAGAAGTATCTTTACGCACACATTCACCTCTTGGTCTTTGACAGAGTGCGGGATCTTCATGACATTCAACAACATTTACTACGCGAGGTTCTGGGTCCAATACTGCAGGATGATATTCGAGTTATTTCCCTTTGTCTTTGTTAGATACTTGTGCGAAGAGAGCATACTGTATACTTTCCTGTCATTGAGGTTGAAGTCACTAAACTTCAACGCTGCAATCTTGTCTTGATCGGCACGAACTGCACGCACGCCTTTTGGCAGGTACACACTAACCATAGCATACTCGAATTCTTGAGGCACACTATCATGGTTGATTTCACCATGCAGAGGGGGTAGGTAAGAAGGAAAAATACTCAGAATTAGTTTAGCATTTTCCAAATCGTCTCTATATTTAGTACGCTTCTCGTCGACCCGTCGAGACGATCCTGCTCGGGCAATGGATGGAGAATCTGCTACTCCTCTTGTCGATGATGCTTGGACTTCAGTGGACATTCCTCTTTCCAACATGACTCTCTTAGTCATCAAATCAAGGAGGACTTATGTGATGGACTCTTCGATTGTGGTGATTTTGTCGGACATACGTGCATGGAATAAATAATCGGGGTCACAATGATCTTGGGCACTGCGCAAGAATGAATAACAAGGATGTGATGATCACTGTAGACACTTTCTAGTCTGTGAGCTTCAATTTCTCAGTTGGAAAAAGTGTTCTTCGGGCATGGCACGATGAGATAAATAGGTAATCTCAGCAACGGTCTACTTGCAACGAGTATGGGGCCTCCGTTAACTCTATTCTATCCGTTCTGGTGTTGTCCAATGGTCTGGTGGTGATCCTTTAATGTTTTTTTGTCCATTTGGGGTGGAATTCAAACAGGTATATCGATCCAATGACTATATTTCTTCACCATGGTGAAGTGACCCATGTCTTTGTTCTTATATCTCAGCGAATCTCAAATTCTGCGAAGTTCCTTTCTATGATGTTTCATCTAGAATCTCCTGCAATTTCGCCCTCTTCTTATTTAACTTTCTAGATTTCTTTCCAGTGAGCTTCGTCTCATTAGTTCTTTTCCCATTCTAATTCCTATTTTCCTTGGATATAGTCACTTCGCATTGTTGAGGTTCTTTCTTAGGGTTCAGGTATAGCATCTTTTCTTTATCTAAGATAAAAACTTCAGTCTTTTGTGAGTCCTCTGGCGTTCTGATAACTTAAACGTCTAGGTTCCTAGTGTGATATGGCTTTGATCCGTTCTCCTATTCTTCAATCGACTGTGCAATCCTTCTGGTCATGAAGTCTTTTAACTCTTGTCTCTGCTGTTCTAAATTTTTTTTCTCTTCCTTCTTTCTAGCTTGATCTCTTTCAATCCAAGTATTTCCAAGTAACATAGTAAACGGGGTGTTGTCCTCAATGAATTTGATAATCTCAAAATCTTCCTCTGTCGAAGTTCCATTGACATTCATAGATATCTGAGTGAGCCTTCCACATAGCTTTACTAGTTTTCCTCTGAATAACCCTATTCCTCCTAGAGATGGAATCATAGCAGGCCTCCCTATAGCTTCCCAAGTTTTTTCTATCATAACATTCACCTATGTTTCCTCATCCAAAACACAGTCAATGTCAAAGTCTCCTATTCTTACCTCGATGCATTCTTTTTCTTTAAAGATCTCTGCTAATCTAACATGTTGGTGGTCATTCAAGGTGTATTTCATATGTAGTAACATATTCTCTTATTCTTTCTGGAGTTCTTCTATGTATGAATCTGCTTTAGAGTTTTCTTCATGAAAATTCATTTTTTCAAGCTTAGCAATCATTCTAGGGCAATCCAATACTTCGTGATCTAGAGATTTGCAACAAAGACAACTAGGTCTTTCACCAGGGCATTCCTTAGCTATATGTATCGGTCTTCTGCAACTGTAACATAGGGTCAATCCTCTCTTTATTTAAAATGATCCCCAACCTCTTATGTACTGCACACTAGGATCATGGTAGTTAGCCTGCAAAAAATTCTTTCTAGGATCCTACATCCATTTTTTAGTCAAAACATTCTTTCTATGCATAGGTATAACATATCTATCACTATTCTTATCAGATCTATTCATATCAAACCTTATTTCATCTAACAATGCCCTAGTTTTCAAGATAGGACAGAATCTACCAAGAATACCTAGATCCATGCTTTTAGAAACAAAAATTTCTACTAGTATTACTTTTACAGAGCACAAAGATTTCATATCTAGAACTTTCTTACCTTTATCAGAGCACAGAATTCACAAATCTTACCTCTTTCTTGCAGATCTGACCTCTTTTCTTCAGGAGCTTCCACTTGTACTTTTCTTAGATCACAAAGCATTTAGATCTG
The DNA here is from genome assembly GCA_010110895.2 of Picea sitchensis. Lineage (NCBI taxonomy): Eukaryota > Viridiplantae > Streptophyta > Pinopsida > Pinales > Pinaceae > Picea > Picea sitchensis. The sequence continues at coordinate 10,165 of SNQJ01S0079111.1, read as the reverse complement.
GCTTCTTTTCTTCAGTATCAACCTCGTTTCTCTTCAGATCTGACCTCTTCTCTTTAGATCTGACCTTTCTTTATTGGCACAAAGCTTCATAGGTCAAGCAGGGCACTATCCACTAGGGCAACAAATCTACGCACGGAGCTTCAACAGTTTCTAGATCGAAGAATCTTTGCACAAAGATTTTCTTTCTCAATTCCCAGCAATCAAAGCTTTAGGTCCCAGTACTATGCACTTCAGTAGTAGATATATGCACAGAGCTTCTCTTTTCCTTACTTCAGTTCCCAACAATCACAGTTTCAGGTCCCAGCAATGGAACCATTTGTTGGCACAGAGGGGCAGACCCAGGATTCAACGCTCAAGATCACACCAACAAAAACCTAACTACCATTCCTTTCGACAACACCTGCGAAGCAGATGAAGTCTCACCCGAGGTAGAGGCAAGGGTGGTTGCAAGACTCAGGTGTCTGCAACCTTAGATGGGACACAGATCTGTGATTATACTACTTACAATGTACTTAGCATCAATCAACCATTAATATCCAACCCTTATTCTACTTCATAGATAGCACAAAGCATCGCAATATTCACTTAGATCTACAGTATCTCAACACTTAGCAATAGTAACACACTAGGTCTTGCAGATTAGCACTAAGCACTCCCATATACATCAGATCTAACAATCATATATATCTAAGAAGCACAAAGCATAAGTGAATATATCAAAAGCACATAGCATAAGCAGAGATAAACGCAATGAATCAAAGAACAGAGTGTTACGCACAGAGCGTTACGCACATATTTACGTGGTTCACCCCCACCCTGGGGCTACATCCTCCAACTCTTCTTCTTTATTAGTATATTCAATCGTCGGTTACATCACAGAGCACAAAAACCTTCTTTGCAAAGGATAGAAGATCTACGCAGCTCGCTAGATCCTTCTTCCTTACACTTTAGCACAAAGCCTCTTACAACAAATTGCACTTAGCCTTGCAAGATTGTTATGATCATGCACAGATCATTTATAATCCACTTCTAATCACATATATCTAACTATTATCCCTAAGTCGTTTGCCATGCATCACATAGATGCACTGTGACTTCTATCTAGCCTAAGCATCTATTTATACATTACAAAAGTGGGCCTAAGCATGGGTAAACCCATGGTTCGACATTCGTTTCCCATTACATTAACCCAAAAACCCTAATAGGGGCCCAAAAGTGGACCGAGATGCTTCGCTTGGCGGTCCTTCTTTGACTAGCTATCGTAGTTCCAAAATAGGTCAAAATGACCCAGGTTATCCCAAAACATGGTCAAGGGCCAACAAGGCCCAATTAGACTCTGCAGTGTTTGATAGTGGAATGGTTCTCCATATCTTTCGATCCAACCAATTAATCGATGGGATTTACGTAGTGATTTACTAGATATCTTCTTGTGAAAACTCCTCCTTCAGTTTGAACGTTCTCTTTTTGTATTTTCTCTTATTAGGTGGGTCTGATAAAAGATAGGTACTAGTATGAAACATCTAGGTAAAAGAAAAGGGAGAAAAATTAACTACTGAAGAAGGCTGAGCTTAGGATAACGCTCGTGCTCAAGAATGCAGACAAATATTTTCACACCTACGACAAGCCTAGTACTAATACAACAACTTGTTGGTATTTCAATTATTGACTGAGATACAATTATCGAAAGAAAACATACATGCAATAAAATTATGGCGAGAACATTAGTTTCCTTAGCTCTAATCACTAATCACACATTAACACAACTATTTTTCTTTCCATCATTAGAGATAAGAACTATAAAAATATTGAATCAGCTAACTTAGCAATAGATTCATAAATTCTTACTCATTACAACATCCATTCATGAGATAAAGTCAGAAGTAATTCCTCCTTATGATCCAATCACACACGCCTTTGATGTAAAACAAAAACTTGCCTCTGGTACGAAACATGACTTCTCAATTAAGGTAGTTCCGAAATAGTTCTTTACAATTCTAAAAATGAGGGTCTTTGCAAAAACCATAGACCCCTTCTATCATATCGATCCTCTTATTTATAACAAATTATTAACTAAAAATAACTATCAAAAGTGCAAGCTAAGTAAAATAAAACACTTCCACATGGTGCTTTCATCTCTCAATCTTCTAAGAGTCATAAAATGGTTTCACTTGAGTGGATGAATCTTCTCATATTATGACCATTTGACGAAGCGTTACTCGCATGTGTTGGCATATGGGAATTTGTGTTGGTCCATCGGGGCCAAAAGGAACTCCTTTATCTCCACTTCCCATTCCTGATACTTGACTACTTTAACACTTAACTRTTGTAACACTTTTTTAGCCTTGACTSGGTTCTCCATGAATTGTTGTACTTGACCTGGTGCCATGTTTTCCACCTTTCCTATCTCCATAGTCCACGATGAGTCTTGTTCTGCATGTAGTTTGACTATGTCTTGCAAGTCGACAAAGTCCTCAGCTACGCCAAATTCTGGGAGACCAATGTCTCTCATTKCCCGATTGATCTTGCTCCAGGTCCTTTCGAAATCAACCCATTTATCTTGGATCTCCCGTTAAGGTTCTCGGGCCATCTTCACCTAGTATTCGACCGACTTCCTTATACAGTCGATGATGTTGTCCCTTAGCACCCAAATGTCATGCTCTTCAGTGTCTTGACCCTTTTGAACCAAGTTGATGTAATAATTTTCTTTCCACCACTTGGTGGAGCTTCTCATACCATATTTTAATGTCTTTGCACATTTCTAGCACCATGAGGGTGTCTTCTTGGAAATTGACTATCTCTGCAATGAAAAGGTGTCACTCACTCGTGAATTTTTTGTATGCATCCTAGAACTCACTTCTCAAAAATATCATGGCGTGTATGGAGTCTTGATAGTATTTCACCAAATGGCACAGATGATCCAACCCCTTTAGCGCAGTGGAAAACTCTTCTTCATCTTTCCTTTCTCTATCGAGGGTGGCATCTGTGATTTCCATTCCTGGGCCGATAAGCTCAGACATCTTGGCATGCTCTGTACAAATCAATTTCTTCTCTGTGGTGATGAGGATGGAACTGTCCAAAGTAAACCTCCTTTTCTTCGTGGTTCTCTTCATTATGGATTTCCTCTTTTGGTCATAGGAGATTTCTTGTATGTCAATGACCTCATCCACAAGTTCGAGGATTTTTTCCTCTCCCCAAGTAAGAGTGTTCCCCATGCTCCCGGCTATGTATATATGTTCAAGACTGGGTTCCTGAACCTATTTTGTATGTCCTAAAGGCTCGACCTCTAGTTGTTTCTCATCGGAGGGTAAAGTACTGGCTAAAATTGATGAATCAGGGGTAGGCTTGGTACTTACTTGGTAATCGACTGTCAAGGTGTCAATTTCCTGTTGTGAAATTTCTTCCCCTTGTTCGCCTGATCCTAGCTCATACCTCAAGCTATCCATTGGGATTCCCAGTGTGTTGAGTGGCTAAGCATCCAAGGCACTTTCTACCTCGTTCTCATTCTGCGGACTACTCTAACTTGGAGCATCGGGACCCAGGGTGAATGCCTTCTCAGATTTTGTTTCCTCTGTGATTTTCACCGGAGTGACCAGGGACACCTCTAAACTCTTCTCATCACCATAGATGGTTATTAGATCAAACATGGGATTTGGTGTACTTGTTCTCCCTGATGTCCTCGCTATCTTGGGATGAGATGAAACTTTCCCTGATGAACCGAAATGTGGTGTTGAATCTTCAGAGTTATCTGACCCGATGGTTTCTTCAATCTGTATTGGCTCTGGGTCACTTGGTCCTCCCCAGATTTTGATTGGTTTGTTGGTAGGAACCCTCATCATCTCTACGAGGTCCGGGTCATTCTACAATTGAACAATGACTCTTTGTGCCTTTTCCATTAATATAAATCCCCTTGTCTATGCCTCTGGTGTCAATAACAATCCCCTTCTCTACACCTTTGTTGTCTCTACTGCTCTGATTTCTTCCCTGGATCTGAGAGTCTCTTGAGCTGACTGCTCTATTTTTTCCATCTGTTCATCCACATTCATGGCCTTGAAATTGGTCATGTTTGGGTTGGTCATCCTCTACACCACCTCATCCCTCCTGGGAGTTCTCTGTGAAGACTTGATCCTCAAACTTATCGTGAACATACAACCAGCAGGATGTTACTTGCAAAGCATGTTGGATGGCCAGGTATTTAGGTTCGTTCTTGCAGAATCGGCCTGTTAGGAACCTGAATTCAAGTTGGCTCAACCCTATTGTTTTTATTGGGCAGTATCCTTTACCAGATAGAAACCAACATGGAAACCATAGGGTATGAAAGAATGTTTCTTGTCTTTGACTAATATGGCGTTATAGCCCTGCAGGATGGTCTGATAACAAATTTCTCCCACAATGAGCCGGTCTAGGACATGATCTGGTAGGATATGTGGTTCTCTGGTGGCCCCGGACACCTTGATGTAAGTTGAGCGCTCGTCCAAGTACCAATCTCCTACCTTGGCTATCAGTTTCTTGGCTATCGCCGATATCCTTGGGAATTCCTTATTAAAAAGAATAAAATAAATGTGGGTGATGCATTCATTGCATATGAGTGTGTAATATTACGTGTACTTGTTCTCCCATAGCACGCTAAAGTAGACATGAACCTAGATCTCTGCAACATGTCAACTCATATTCATGACGACAAATATTTTCCTTGCGCACATGACATCGAGCAGGTACGAGGCCATGTAAAAATTTGGTCCCTCTCCTTACTTTGGCGTCTGAGCATGTTGTACACATATCCTTAATTGTTGGGATATTATCACTCCCCAGTTGAATTTTCTCCCTCTGATTGCAACTGTGTATTCCAAAGGAATCCATTCTTCTGAAAAATTAGAGAAATCCTTTTCTCCATATAGCTGACAAATGAGAGCCATCAAATATATGTATGGCTCCCATAGATTAATTGTTCCATACCAGACATTGCTCCAATTAGTGAATTTATTCTCCTCTTTCGACCATGATTCCATCAACTAGCTGATGTCATGGAACTCATAAAAATTTACCACGAAGTTCGTGTTGAGTCGCTTCTCTAGGTCCCTGAGATTATAGTACTTATGGAATTTTGTCAAAAGGAAAACTCTGATGCACCCGCCATTATCATAGTTAATCAATCATTTCTTCCCGTCTGTGTGGTCGATGACCCACTTCAAGACCTCTATGCAGGGTAAACGGGGGTTCTTCTTGCCACCATGTGTAAATACAATCGTCGGATGTTGGGGAACACCTGGTCATCAAGTTCCCTTATGTCTGGGTCGCTATGTGGGATATACTTTGAGAATTATTCTCAACTAATTCTATTGAAGAGATCCCCCCACTGTGGGAGTTCTACCTTGGATTCGATGCTTGCCTCTGTATCACCAAATGCTGAGGCTGGACGAAATATTTCTTTGTTGTTGTTTTGATGACAGGCTCTGCCCTAGTGGCGTACTCCAACTGCCTTGTGGTCCCTGGAAAATAACCTTCGCCTATCTCTGGTTTTTTCATCTTTGGTGCTCTCGAGGAACGTCTGGTGGTTCGATTTATCAGCGACATTGTTCCCACAAATTGAGTAGAGTTTAGAGACTATGTAAGATACTGGATGAACATATATAAATTGTAACCAACGAATTGACAGACTTGGATACATACATCTGAAGCTTGTTAAACCTGGTTCTGATAATCAAAAGGGTCAATACAGTCTTGAGTTGCTCGCTCTGCTCCTTCAGATGCTCTAGAATTCACTTACACACATAATGATTTTTTTCAAAATGGTTCTAGATATTTAAATAGGGATGATCTTATCATGTCACATCAACCATTCAATTCAGGTTATGAGTGAAATTTCAACAAATTTGTCGCCGGATATTCAGAGGTTGTTAATCCGTAAATAATGGCTCATTACCCCTTAATTAGGGCATATTATATTAGTAATGTTATTTTATTTATGTCGGATTTAGCCCATTAGTTGTAATTATACCTCCTAGTCTCCTATATATACCAAGGAGACATTTTCATTTTGAACCATCTTGTAATTGTACATTTATGTGGGAACAAGGAGGTTGCCCCCTCGAAGAGGCTTATTATATGATTTTCTCTCTTTTTCAATGCGTTAAGTACTTATTCTGAGGTTTTTCTATGCTATATTGATATTTTGTTCTTAACACATGGTATCAGAGCTCAAGGTCTTGGGGTTTTGCTGCTACATATGAGACACCTCGGAATTTTCTCTATACCTTTTTTTCTACAATGTTTCAGAAGGAATGGATTGGAGGATATTTATTATACGGATCAAGGTATGTTGGGTTAAAATTTCAGCTCCTAAGGCCTTATACTTTCAAAGATACAGGCTGTGCAAATTAGGGTTCTGGAATCATCCTGAACTGAGTCATTGCGGAATTTTCGCTATAAAATGTTTTTTGTAACATTCCAGACCCTGAAATATAGAGTCTATTCACAAAAATTAGTAAGGTATATGTGGTAAAAATTTCAACTTATGGGTCATCTTAAATTTGTAGATACACCCTGTGGAAGATAGCGTATCTGACTAGTCTCAAGAAGGTGTTCCAGGTAAAACAATCATAACTTCTTCCTAAAGTATCCAAATTGAGTGAGACTAGTTTCACTGGATAGTGGATAGTTTGTAGTATTTCTGGTATGCGTTTCAGAATTTTATATCATTTATGTTGTGTGGGGCACGCTATACAAGTGAGATCTCCTGGAAAGCCCAAAAATCAACAA
>SNQJ01S0079110.1:15909-27423 GCA_010110895.2 Picea sitchensis | reverse complement strand
TCAATAGAGTTGTGGTTTGGTTGACCTACATGAATCAAGCACTTCAAAGTATTTGGAAGTAAATTCTACATCGAGAATAATGATGATCATCTAGGAAAATTTGATAGTAGATACGATGAAGGTATATTTTTAGGATATACAATGAACAATAAAGGATAAATATGCTTTAACAAAAGAATGCATAAATTAGTAGACTGTATTGATGTTCGAATTCATGAGGAAGATCCTGTAAAATCTCAATAGAGAATAAGCATCAAGCCAGATGAAAAATATGATGCGAATAATGAAGATAAAGAACAACAAATATCAGAGTCACAAGAAGATGATGAATCAGGTGGAGAAGAGACACCCATATAGTAAGAGTTAGGACAAAATTCAACATTAAATCCTTCCTCAAGAATTACTCAAAAGAATCATCCTGAAAGTTAGATAATTGGTGAGAAAAACAAAGGTATACAAACCAAGAGAAGGATAATCAAAGACACTGAGAAATCACATATAACCTTCATATCCATGGTGGAACCTAAAAACTTTAATGAATCTAGTAAAGATGTAAATTGGTTAAAATCAATGAATGAGGAACTGGACCAGATTAAAAAGAATGACAATTGGGAACTCGTTCCTAGGCCAACAAATACAAATGTAATAGGATCCAAATCAGTCTACAAAAACATGATGAATGTGAAAGGAAATATTGTAAGAAACAAGGTTAGATTGGTCTGCAAAGGATATGCTCAAATATAAGGATTGGATTTTGATGAAACATTTGTGCCCATAGAAATATTAGAAGATATTAGAATGCTTCTTGCCTATGCGTGTCATAAACAGTTTAAATTCTATCAAATGGATGTCAAGTTAGATTTTCTAAATGGAGATCTAAGAGAAGAAGTCTATAGGGAACAACCCGAGGGTTTCCAACTATCAGATAACCCTGAATTTGTCTGCAAACTAAAGAAAGCCTTATATGGGTTGAAACAAGCTCCCCATGCCTAGTATTATAGACTAGATAAGTATCTTCAAGACAAAGGGTTCAAGAGAGGAACAATTGACAACAATCTATATATCAAAATAGACGGTAATGATTTTCTCATTGTGTTGGTAACCAACACTTTTATTTCTTTGCATTATATTCCATCCAAAGATCAGATTGTTGATATCATCACTAAACCGATTGCAAAAGCTCATTTTGAGTATCTACGCCAGAAGTTGGGCGTGACCTTGTTATCAAGTTAAAATACTCTATCTGATCAAGGGGAGAGTGCTCCTAGTATATCTAATTAGGTGAAGCACAGATCCACTCTCTGTTTTCTTTGACATTGATTTCAAAGGGGGAGAAAAAGGTGTTGTATGTATTCTATAATTGGAGGTCTAAGCAAAATAGTGAAGCCTTTCAAGGTTGCCATCAATGCCAAATGGGGAGATTATTGGCATGTTTATAGGAAGAATGTGATTTTCATTTATGGAAAGAACAACAATGAACCAAACCTCAACATCACAAAAGACGAGAAATCTCATAAGATATAGCAGTTTCCATAAGTGCAGACGAGGTCTAAGAGACAGACTCGCAGGAGGAGAAAAGGTCGAGACCCGTGAACACCTAGAAATCCTTCTAATTCAGAAAAATCAGAAGCTCAAGAGGAAGAGAAACAATGGTCGTTGTATGACCGATCCAAAGGACCAACAAACACCGGATTGAATTAATGAATTATAGGATAAGCAGGGAAAAATGATTGAGAATTCCATCATCCGAATTTCCATCAGTCGTTAGATTGATTTAAGTGGAAGGACAGGATAAGCAAGGGCTAATATCTGAGATCTTGATCACCTAAATTTTCATCAGTCGTTGGATCGAAATAAGTGGAAGGACAGGATAAGTTAGAAGAAGGGCGTGCTAATATTAACAGTCGATAATCAGGCACTTAGATCTACGGTCGATAGGGCATAATGGACCCCCCGACCTTTCTTCCTTTAACCATGGGGGGGGGGAGGGTTCGATTTGGTGGTGTTTCCCATGTGGGACCCTCATACGTGTCACCTTATTATCAACTCGAACCCCCCTCGCTCATCACCGCTTACCCCCTAAATCCCCCTCCAAGTAAACCACTCATACATACCACCTTCGCGTTCTCACGTCACACTCCACTACCACGCTCTACCTCCACACTCCACTACACTGCCTACACGTGTCACCCACATCAGACCATGTGGAAGACCATGTCAGAAATGACATGTGGTAGACCATGTCAGCAAGGACATGTGGAAGACCACATCAACAATTACACATGGCATAATAAGTTGATGACAATTGTCAAGAGGAAATTGGCTTGTGCCATGTCAATAAGTGACGTAAGCAAGATACGTCACTCTGGAAGATTTACTTCAGGAGTTTCATCACCAACAAATGTCAAAATTCCTAAAGTCCTGAACGACGAAGGTCCGAAGTCGCTCTCAGTCGTCCGATCTAAATATCATTTCGGGTGCATTCTCAACCGTTGATCTAGTTCAGTGGAAGGATAGTGTAAGTGGAAGTGTTAACCGATAGTAAGTGATCTCCATCGCCTATGACTTATTCAACAAGTGACCACTCCAGGGGAGAATGAAGAAGCGATTATCCTAAAGTTTGAAAGTCCCGAACACCGAAGACCCGAAGAAGACCATGGTTGTTGATCGCTAAGAGGGGTACGTGTCAAAAGATATGCATTTGATTGAAATCACTCCCGGAGAAACAAGTGCATAGGAGTTGAAACTCCTGAAGCCCGAAGTGTCGAAGTCACTCATGATCATTGATCGTGTAGGAGGGTACATGTCAATAGCTCTTTGAATCCAGGTGAAAGAATTCATGGAAAAGAGAAGCACCGAAGATTCAAAAAGGATGAAGTCTCAGAGAGGAGGATAGCCATTGGATTAAGTAGGGAATATCTTCCGTTTTAGAAGATATCCAGTTAGAAGAAACGAGAAGTTGAGATTCAAAATCTATGAAGTCTGAAGACCCAAAGTAGATCTCGATCATTGATCCGAGAGGGACATGCGTCAGTGTATTTTCAACTCTAGAAGATTGACATATGAAGGAAAGAAAGGGTTGAGATTTGAAACACCCGAAGCCTATATCACGAAATAAATCACAGTCTTTGATTCAAGAAGGTTATATCTGATCCACAGATCGTGAAAGAAAAAATCTAAACCGTCCATTCAGGAGCACTGTCAAGATCATGAGATCGATGGTCCCTTCGCATTGTGGGGATTGAAGATGCACAAACTTTAAAAAGATGAAGGTGGGATGCAATCGAAACCATGGTATTGGAGAAAGGACACGTGGAGGCTCTAGGTAAATTGCGGGGAAAGAAGTAGTTTGATACAAACCACCTTTGGACGCTTCCGCAATCTCGTGGTTACATGAGATCTTCGCCCAAGGTCATATCAAGAAATGAATCTAACGCTCACTAGACCAAGATAGAGAAGTGTTGGGGCTAAATATATGCACTGTTAATTCCCATATTTAATTATCAACCGAGGCTCGTAAACTTCGAGGTGCAGGCACATGAAATGCAGGATTAAAACCTAGTCTATCCTAATCTAAAGTTGACAAAAAAAATCTTCAAACCCACATTGCAACAAATTAACACTAAGGATTCATCACTGGGATGTAGAAATACTTAGTGCTATAAAGGCTTAGATCATATTTTTTCAGGCAGTCGGGGTGATGTTCGTGTGATTAATCATGAGTAGCTTACTCAAGTCTTATGTCCTTAAATGATTATTTCCTATAGTGGATCCACACTTAAATGCAATAAAAGAAACAAGCAAACATAAATGAAATTCACGATAGAAACTAACACCTTAGGAAGAATTCCAATGTGGGAAGGCTATATCTCACGAGTTAGGCCTCTTATCTATCCATTGGTGTTTGAAGCTACAGACTTGCAATAAGAAGCCAAGCAAAATGAAATACTAAAAAAAAACTATGTGATCAATAATTTATTATAAAGATCTATCCTAAAATGGGAGGATTAAATTCTATCCTACAAAAGGATAACAAAAGCATTCACCAATAGCGAAAACAAGAGAGGAAATTATTGTGGAAATAAGTGTAGACTAGTACAAAGCAATGCAAAAACAAAAATGACTAAAAAAAAAAATAATTCTTAAAGCAATCCAAACTTAAACTATAGAAATATTAAGAAAATGTCAAATCACACATCCTAAACTCAGAACAACTCATCAAATGAATACATCCATAAACTAAAGGAAAAAGAAAGGGATGTAAAGGAAAAGAATGAATATGAGGAGAGGAAGTGGTTTTTTGTGTAATTGAGATACGAAGGCAACATTTAAACTCAATAACTAATACACAGAAAATGAGGAAGAGATGGCAAAGATCCGCTCTTGTAATTAATTGATTGTAATGTACAATCAAATTGTCAACTAAGGAGCGAATCATGTGAGGAAAGATGAGGTGAATATAGAAGAGAGGTGTGAAATATATGGCAAATGGAACAACTCTGTTTTTCACTATTTGGGACAACGTAGAATAGGTGAATGGATATGTCAATTGAATAGTAGGTTTCAATGTGTGAGTAGGATGGAAAATGAATGGTGGAAAATGATAGATGCAAAGGGAGGTTTGAATTATTAAATAGATGAGAGTGAAGCATGGAAGCAAGGGAACATTTTCCACAATTAATTAAGCATAGAAACAGAGCATTCAAAGGATATGCATAAATATAAGCACACATAAGTAATTGACTTGTAATGAAATAAACACACAACACAATGTTAATCTACCAATCAAATAGAATATAGCAACACTTACCCACGCTGAGGGACCCTTCCCAGAAGGTGAGTGTTTCTTGAAGATAATCAGATCAATCTAGAAGGATGATCAATGTGGCAGCAACAATCAATTCTTCATTGAGATCAAAAACTCTGTTTTTTTAGATACCTAACAACTCCTTAAGGCTTTCTCACAAGAATAAATCTCTCCTTTACAAAATATTCATCAATCTAATTTCTCCTTCTCATAGCCCTATGAGGCTTATTTATACATAAATAATCATTGAGGAGTGTATGGGACCAAATCCCAATGCTCAGATTTCAAATATTACATTTTTAGATAAAATCCTAAAAAATCTGGGTTTATTGCAATTTGGGCAGATTCGAGTTATGGCTCCATGCATATCTTCCCAACCAATTTAAAATTTAGAAAACGGTTTTCGGGTTCTGTAGCTGGATGATATTTCTAAAATCCCATTTTTCAGTTTTTCAATATATACTCCCATGTGCACGAAAATCGAGGTGCAAGTTGGCAGTTTGAGTTTTGTTGCTAATTTTGACAGAATCATTCCCCCTGACCTGGAGGTACACACGTGCGAGCTGGGTGAATTATGTCCCACATGTACACATGAAAACATCATTATGGACAAAACATATGTACCTGATTTTCCTCTAAAAGCTTTCCAAAATTTTGAATTATTTCTAGTACCGGATTAACATAGTTGGTACGGGATTAGAACAGTTGGTACCAGATGAGAAACATTAGTACTAGAATCTTGTAAGAAGGGGTTTAGTACCACATGTACACAGTCATGACTATGGGTACCGAACCAACGCAATGGTAGTACTGGATGGAGCTAGTACCGGAATAGGCGCAATCTGGTATCGGATGAAGCTGGTACCAGAAGAGGTAGAGAGCTGCTACCAAATGAACGCAAAGGTAGTACCAGATGATGTGGAGTGTGGGTACCACATGAAATGGAGCATGGGTATCGGATGACTGTGCAAGTACTAAATGAATGTGCAGGTATCGGTTGACTGTAGAACCTTCTGGTACCAGATGACCTGCAATGCGGGTAACAAAACAGGAACAGTACATATACCAGAACATGGACAATGCATATATCGGAACCTGAACAATACATAAAATGTCGCTTGGACATAGAAACATAGGATTAAACCATCATCGAAAAAACTATTGTATAATCATAATTTTAATCACTAAAAATATGGAAAAATATGTATTAACCACATAGGATGAATAACAAGAGATAATGGAGGTTTATGGTGTAATTAGCGATATATTATTGATGAAATGTGGGGAGAAGGTGTAATGATGAGTGTATTTGTATGGCATAAAGTATGACAAAACTTGAGCTCAACAGGAAGCTCCTTTTGAATAGTCGTTTGGTCACTGCCAATGGTCACGTGAAGGAAGGGGCTTAGAATCCAAAGAAGCCAAAAAAATGATTGATGGTAACTACCAGAGAAGATGAAAAGTTGTGACTTCCAAAGAAGCCAGAGAATCTCAGGATAAGTCCCACTTATGATGAACAGATTCATAATAATCAATAGAGAAGATGAAGAGTTTGAATGATGACCAGGCAGAGGACTCGAGGTGAGAAAGACATGTAGAGAAAAGAAGATAGTGTGCTTTTTGACAACTATGCATGTGGGTAAAATGTGACCGTGTACAGGACCTAAACTGGAGATCAGAGTTGCAGCATATAGCATGTAGAGAAATCTGAGAGTTGGTTCTCTCTGCAAGTTGTAACTTGCTATGAGAGGTTGTAGCGTCATACTTGAGTTGGATCTCAAAGACTCTGATGTACATGAAATTTGGAGCTTGATTGACATCCTAAGAAGAATAGGTTTTCACCCTTATGGGTTTCCTCATGAAAATTAATGTCTCTGTGTATTCTATGTGATTGATCAAATATTGTATATCTATGCATGTTAAGTTATCAACAACACATTAAATAATCATCTAGAAATAATCAGAAAATAACAAGAAAAGTTTCAAGCTTATATACATAACTTATTCACCCCCCCTCTTAGTTATATTTCCAACAAAAGAAGTGTGTTTTATCCTGCTTGACTTTCTTTGAGGGTTCCCTTTCTTTGGCAATTGTTTCTTTGTTTGTTTCCTTCCTTTTCTTTAACTCGGGACAATGGTTCCTGTAGTGAACATATTTTTGAGAGTTGAAGAATTGTATCTTTGACATATCCTTTTCTTGATTTGGTTTCTCCCTTGAGCCAAACTTCTTCTTATTCCTAAAATTATTGAACTTTGTTGTGAAATCTTGATCATCGTATTTATTTCAGGATTTCTATTTTGTGCTAATCCTTGATTCTTCGTGTGCACAACAAGTCCAAATTTATTCAAATGTGAGATATTCCTTTCTTGTGTTCATGCTTGTGGGAAATGCATCCCATGTCTTGGGAAGGCTGTTGAGTACTATATTTACCAGTTCCTTGAAATGATTTGTTCAATAGCTTGTAGTTGATCTCTTAACTGAGAGATTCTCACAAAGTATGATGTTATACTCTCATCATCATTCATTTTCATGTCACGAAGCTCATTCTTCAGACTCCTTACTTGTCCAATGTTTCTGACTGAGAATAGGTTAGTTAGGGAATCATACATCTTCTTGGATGAGTCAATATGAGAGATCTAGGGTATCAAGTGGTCTTTTACAAAGTCCACTATGATACTCATGACATTGATGTCATTGTCCTTGAACTTCTCCATAACTGCAACGTTCTAAGATTCTTTCTCTTTTCCTTCTTCAAACTGTGGTTCCACGATCTTTCCTTTCACGATATCCAACAGTTTATTTTTGGCAAGGATGAGGTCAATCCTTGTATTCCATGATCTGAAGTTAGAATCTTCTTCTAACTTGTTTTTTGACGTCATAGAGTAAGTCATGACTGCTTTCACTTGGTCAACCTTTTGACTTTGACTTGGTCAACCTTTGAATTTGACCAAAAAATCAAACTTGACATCTTAACCTGCTGAGAGTACTAGGAGGTGCACTAGGTTAGGGTGCACTAGGCTATCCAGAAATTAGGTCAATCTATTCACTTAAGGTGCCTCAAGAAGAGGGTTAGGGTTTCGTTTCTACAACAAACAATTTGACTACAACTGCAACTGTAACTAAGAAAATCCTCCCAATCTATCTTCCAGTGGTTAGACTGGTTGAAGATAGTGTGGGCCCATAACCTGTTAGAAATAATAGGGGTGCTTGTTTAACCATAGAAAATATAGAAATATTGTCACCCAACCATAGATTGAATCCACCCCCGAGCACCTTAACCTTGACAAAGAATAATTATGGAAGAAAACCCTAGTTCTAATAGCCAATCAAGGTAGTGTATCACTCTCCAGAGTTAGCAAACCAAGAAAAAATTCCAAACCATAACCAAGAGAGAGTTCAAGACTGAAACTGAAAATACAGGTTGTAGTAGTTGCAACTGCAGCTAGTCTCCAGACTTGCTGACAACTAAATTTCTACAGTTGCAGGCTGTGTGTCAAATGAGCTCTGGCGTCCTGTATTTATACTACTCCTCTTTAGTTGTTTGGGCTGACTTCTCATTATGGAGGCTAAAAACTCAATATTAAATATTCCCTTTAGCCTACTTGTCTTCTAGTTTTATCTCCAATGCTTTAGGGTTTCTTCTTGCTTCCCGGAATATTCTATTCTTTTCAGGGTTACATGTGGAGGTTAATACCTCATGCAACTACCATAATATCAAAACCACCCTCAGTTCATGTGAATGTTTCAAATTTCTTCCTTGGACTCTATCCTGTTTAGATCTTTTGAGTTATCTCTCAGAGACACCTTCCTTTCACCATGATTTTCTATTTATAAATTCTTCCAAAAATTGTATGACGCTGAACCATTATGTCTCTTTGTAAAAGAGCAATGAATCAATGTGCCTCTTCATAACAATAAAAAAAAAAATTAAGAACAAATTTATTCCTTTGTTATCATTTTTAAGTAATCGAGTGACCTTTGTCCCTCTTCAAAATCTCTTTTATGAAGAATTATATTAAGAATCATATTCTCAATTGGCACTGGTAAGCCAAGAACCTATCATGGGATGTTTTCCTTTTCAACATTACCAGAATTTATTCAATTGCTGGAAAATGGTGCGAACTTTGTTCTACTGGATGTTCTCTAGAATTTGCATCAAGAACATTGTGCATAAAAACTGTTGTAAGATCCAAGTCGAAAATGACTTTCAATCCTTTGTTTGGTCTTTAGAATTACCTAATTAAATAGGAAGAATAGAACCCCACACTTCCACTTCATCCTTAGTCCTTCAAAGGATCAAATTCAATCTTTTATTTTCTATCGGGTGCACTTTAAGTATTGAACCTTGTGTAGGTGTTAATTTGTGGCCCCATTTTCCCATAGGAGCAAATGTTTTGACCAACAACTAGAAAAATAGAGTGCAAGACCTGTTCTATACTCTAGCCCGAATACCCTTGTTTTATTTACCCAGTGACCATACCGTATAACTAGGTGCTAACCCGATTATGACTTGAACCCATCATAGCTTTATATTCCATATGAATTTGGCCTGTGACTGAGAGCGAGTGAAAACAATGCTTAATTGGGAGCCAATTAAATTGACGGTTTAGACTTGATCAAGTGTTGAGTGGATGGTTGAGTCTTGGTTAGGCACAAATCAAACCGTCTGTTCATATTTAATCAACTATTGAGTGGACGGTCCACATGAATTTTTCATTTGAAGGATGAACTCTAATTATAACCAAGCCAAAAAGCGAATGAATTTTTCATTTGAAGGATGAACTCTAATTATAACCAAGCCAAAAAGCGATGAAATTTAATGCTAACACGTGGAAAGTTAAATTTTTCATAATATTACTTTTTCATCCACCTGTGGTAATTAACATTCATGCTATTTGAATCATGAATTCATTTTAGGTTGTCTGATCATGCTTCCATTATGATCCAACGAGAAACAATCAATCATCGTTGTTCACTGCTATTTCAACCATGAATTCGATTTGGGTTGTCTAATCATGCTTCCTTTCTAATCGAATGATCAACATTGATTTCTAGTTTTGATGATTCATGTGGCTTGGTACAGTGATATAACGCTCACAATGAGACTCTTGACAATTCCTTTGTAACACACCCACCACGGGGCTAGAAACTTTTTCGGCCTTCTTTCCTTATTCTCGAGGGACAACACTCCCAGAGATCCTAAGGAGCCTATCATAGACCCTCCTTTCCCTTTAAAGTCCCTCATATGACCATGGTTATGCCCACAGTCCTTACCGAGAAGGCACTTCTACTATCGCGATACAGGAAGTCGTCAAGCAAGTGATCCCTTGCTCTCTTGACTTTTGAAGGGCCGAAACCCGAAATGGACCTAACTGCTTATCAAGATTAACAACAACCCGGAATAAGTTTGGTACTCTACCCTTCGGGATTTCCTCCATCAGGATTTCGGGATATGCGATGATAGAAGGTCTCCCACCTGGGTTTCCTGGGAGCCGAAACTCTGAAACACCAAACTCTAAACATGCTCCACTGTTTCAGGATATCCTCCATCGGGATTTCGGGATATGTGACGATAGGAGATCTCGCACCTGGGTTTCCTAGGAGATGAAACTTCGAAACACCAAACTCTAAACATACTTCACTATTTCAGGATTTCCTCCATCGAGATTTCGGGATATGCGACGACAGGAGGTCTCGCACCTGGGTTTCCCGGGAGATGAAACTCCGAAACACCAAACTCTAAACATACTTCGCTATTTCAGGATTTCCTCCATCGGGATTTGGGGATATGCGACAACAGGAGGTCTCGCACCTGGGTTTCCCAGGAGCCGAAACTCCGAAACACCAAACTCTAAACATACTCCACTATTTCAGGATTTCCTCCATCGGAATTTTGAGATATGAGACGATAGGAGGTCTCGCACCTGGGTTTCCAGGGAAACGAAAATCCAAAACACCAAATTCTATACATACTTCACTATTTCAGGATTTCCTCCATCTGGATTTCAGGATATGCGACGATAGGAGGTCTCGCTCCTGGGTTTCCCGAAAGTCGAAACTTCGAAACACCAAACTCTATACATACTTCACTGTTTTGGGGGTTGCAAGTACAAGGGAACTCTCCCTTTGGTATTTTGGGTACCGAAATGCCGAAATATCGTGACTTATCCACACACTATCATTTCAAGATTTTGCAAGTTAGGATTTCGAGACTTGCGAGTACAAGGGAACTCCCCCTTGGGTATTCCGGGTACCGAAATGCCGAAATATCGGGACTTATCCACACATTATCATTTCAAGATTTCCCAAGTCGGGATTTCGGGACTTGTGAGTACAAGGGAACTCGCCCTTGGGTATTTCGGGTACCGAAATGCCAAAATATCGTGACTTACCCACACACTATCGTTTTGGGATTTCGCAAGTCAGGATTTCAGGACTTGTGAGTACAACGGAACTCGCCCTTGGGTATTCTGGGTACCGAAATGCCGAAATATTGTGACTTGCCCACACGCTATCATTTTGGGATTTCGCATATCAGGATTTTGGGACTTGCGAGTACAAGGGAACTCGCCCTTGGGTATTCCGAGTATCGAAATGCCGAAATGTCGAAGTCTAAGAGGACCATTCTCTCTCATCCAAGGTTTTAAGACTTATGCTATAAAATCCTCCAGCATATCCTTGGGTAAACTTTCGAAAAGGGTGTCCC
>SNQJ01S0079109.1:36012-48425 GCA_010110895.2 Picea sitchensis | reverse complement strand
TTTTTTTTATTGGAATCTTGTGAAACAGTTTTTGCTGAAATTGTTATTTTTTTTGTTTTTAAATTATATTTTTGAAAGTATAAATAAATTCATCACTCTGAAAAATCTAATCTAATTATACATACCTAATCTCTCACAATCTGAAATAAAAATTGATCCAAAAATCAAACTGAAAACCAAAGTCCAAAAAAAATCAAACTGAAAACCAGGGTTTCCCAGCAAGTATCATGTAACTGAATCGGCTGCCTGTAACTAATTACAAATAAGGATTCATGCAAATTACTCATGATAATAAAAATGTGATGTAGTTAATGATTTAACATTTTTAAAGGTATGGAGCGACGCATCGTAAAACCTTGTACATAAAATTTAAAATACTCAGCTACTTCAATTAGCTCAAACTAGCGCATCAGATAATGACAAATATAGAATTGATGCAGCTAATCGTTGAAGCTTCGAAAAACAGAACTGTTACAGAATTATTCAACAATTTCTCTATTGCCTTTAGTAATCTAAGTTCTGTCGAGAGGCTTCTCCAAGAGAGCAGAGATATACATTTCTTGTCGTTCAGCCCCTCTATCCAACTTAGGTGCAACGGCCCATTTCAGCTTATTGAAGCCGAGATTCTCGATCAATGGCACATAGGTTTTCAGCTCATCCTCGATGCAGAAGAAATGGTCGAGCCAAAACAGGCCTCCGGGCCTAAGAATCCTGTTGATATCATACAATATAAACTCCAGCAGCTCCGTCGGAATCCAGTTGCTCAAAACATGCATGGAATGAACAATATCCAAGGTATTATCAAAGAATGGAAGCCTCTGGGTAACAGTGATATACATGGGTATAACCCCTCTGGAAGCAATGAAGCTATTGAAGGGCGCATTGAAATTCATGGAAGTCGTAACAATCGTCACATTCCGCTCCCTCATTCTCACGGCGAACGTTCCACTTCCGCCTCCGATATCCAGCCCAATACGAATACTGTTCTTCTTCAAATCCAAGACCTCGTCGATGGAGTAATCCATATTGGATCCATAGCTGTTTATCCACCTGGTTTTCTCTCGGCCTTCCAGATCGAAGCAGTCTTTGCAGTCATCGGAACCTTCGTGGTTTTTCCTGTCAATCAAACAGGCATAGTTTTTGCATGTGTATGCGCTCCAGACCACGCTGGAATCAGGCGGGGTCTTCCAGGTGCTCTCAGGAAAGGGAAACGGCTCTACGTAGTTTGGAGAAGTTGTGGGATAACAGCGCCGGCGAGGAAGAGGCTCGCAACCTCTGAGCATAAGCTGCTGAGCGAGGATTTCATCGTCCGGGCAGCGGTGGCCGGGCTTGTAATCCATGTATTTGTTCAGGTCGTCCTTGACGATAGCACAGGCATGGCCAATGGGAGGATAGATGGTGTCGGAGCCGAAGTTGGAATTGTAGCCAAGCGGGAGCATTTTGCCGGAGACGAAGCCCTGGAGCTCCTTAGGCATGGAAGCTCTGTTGGGTCCTGCCCATTGAAGCCACGGATCGTCTGTGTTGTCGACAATGCCAGTACTCTTCTGCTCCTCCGATGTCGATTTCAAGAACTGGGTGAGTTCAGAGATTTGGGCCATGAGATTTTCAGAGACTTTTTTCGAAGATTTGAGTTCGGCCTCGACATTGAGAAGCTCTTTCTGTGTCTGGTTGAGCTCGGAGATGAGAAATTCATTGGAAGGAACCGGGGGGCGTAAATGAAACGGGACAAAATTGTCGATGGAATTTGCTGATTCATGATTTTGCATGGACATCCAATTGAAGGGGCGTGAGAAGAAAAAAACTGAGAGCACATTGGTGCACAGAACAAGCAAAACAATCTGTAATTTCGTCATGAGCCTCTTCGTCCCGTGGGACTCGCAGTATTTGGCTTTGGGACAATCGTCAAGGGCCATGGAAGTAAAAATTGCAGGTGCTGTTGCAGGGAGAAGAGGGGCAAGTAAATATGTAATATGGGGCTGGGAGGAGTTGCTCCAGGTGATTGTATTAGCAATCTGGACTGCACTTGCCCTTCCCCGCCGTTGCGGCACCGGCGACAGTTCTCAGTGGATTTTGCAGTTTTAAAATGATTATGGGAATCCGATAACACATCTAGAGGCGTGTCTGTGCTGACTTCAATGTCTGTGCACATGCCTACATTAATTTCCTGGTGTAGGTAACAGGCAACATATTCCGTATCAATCCACTAATAACGCAGACAATAAGGCATTTGGATGCGGATTGCAGTGCCTAAATTTAGGTTTCCTCATGGGGAACTATGCCTAATTGGCAGTGGGCTTGTCGAAGTCACATGGTAGTGATAGAAAATTATTAAACAGTTGCATTGAGGTTCAATTTTCAAACTTCTTTCTGCTGGATTTGTTGGTCAATTGGGGCAATCGGGATTCGGGATGGATATTTAAAACCATTCATTTTGGTCGATATGGGAAAAAGTAGAACATACGTGCCCTGGTTAATTCCACACTTAATATGCCTTTGAATAAATCCATGGAGTCTCATTAGTTGTTGTTAAGGTGATGCTTACTTCATGGATTGTATCCCAAGGTGTTCATTTTTCAGTGAATACACTACGTTCATTGCTTTGGTGTCTTGGGATAGCTACGTTCATTGCTTTGGTGTGTTGGGGATAGCTACGCTCATTGCTTTGGTTGGTTTTGGTTCAAGGGATGATTCGTTGAGGTAAGTTTGTATCTACCATTTTGTAGTGTGTAGCGTAGATTAAATTCATTTCTCTATAACAGTTTAGAGGACATTTGAGTTTGGGGGTGGTTTTTTTGTGTTTTGTGTTCTGCTTGTTCTAGTGATTATTTATCTTGTGGTTTGTTTGCCATGTGGTGGATGTTATGGGGTTGGTTTTTCTACTACTTTATGTTTTGGGTTTTTTTATTTGGCTTCATGTTTTGCTGGTAATTGAGTTTACTTAGTTGTTTAGCTTGTGGTTGGTTTGGCTTGTAATATCCAAAAGGGTTTTTGGGTGGTTGCAACTCACTCTCATTTTTCTAGTGATTGTTTGATTTGTGGTTCATTTTCCCTATGGTGGACGTTTTGGGGTTGGTTTTTCTGCTACCCTAGTGTTTTGGGTTTTTCGATTGGCTTTGTGTTGTGGTGCTAATTGGGTTGCATTGCTTGTTCACTTGTGGTTGGAGTAGCTTTTTATGTTGCTATGGTGTTTTGGGTTTTGTGTTTGTCCCCGTGTTTTATTGGTAATTGGGTTTCAATGATTGTTTGGTTTGTGTCTCATTTGGCTTGCAATACCAAAAAGGTTTCTATGTTGTTGCAGGGTGCTCTCACTCTTTTGGTGGTTGTTTACCTTGTGGTTCATTTATTGTGCGGTGGACATTTAGAGGTTAGTTTTTTTTTTTCTTGGGTGTTTTGGTGGTAATCAAGTAGCAATGATTATTTGTCTTTCAGTTGGAATGGTGTGTAGTAGAGAATTTTTTTTGGCCTCGTTATGATTGGTTGGTGGTTTGGTTATCTATAAGTCGTGGAATGTATGCCAAAAACATGGCAATTGGTTGAGGTTATTGTGCATTTACTATTATGCGATGTATTCATGGCTCTACATTCATTTTTTTGCAACATTCCTATGCAATGTTGTGTAGGGCATTGGAGTTTGGGGGTGGATCAAGTTTGGGTTTGGTGTTTCAAGTCCTAGTGAGAGTGTTCTAGTGATTATTTGACCTATGGTTTGGTTGTGTTATGGTGGATTCTCTAGGGTTGGTTTTTTCGTTGCTTTGGTGTTCTAAGTTTTCCATTTAGCTTTGTGTTTTGTTGGTGATTAACTTGCACTTGTTGTTTAGCTTGTAGTAACCAAATAGGTTTTTACCTTTTCTACATTTTGTTGGTGATTTGATGATGTTTCCCTTGTGGTATGTAACGACCCATTTTAACTTCAACAATTGAAATATATTATGACCGATTTGTGTTTCTTTGCTTATTATCCGTTGAACTCTTGTTAGAAATACATAACTATATTTTATCGACATGTGAACCTACTTATCTATGGAAGTTATGTATATTTTATTGTTTACGTTATTAATTATGATTGTTATGTGATTTACTTCCAATATGAAAATTTAAATAGAAGATTGTGGGACGTGAATACCGGTTTAAATTATATGTTGAAATGAATCAATAGGTACTATACATATGATAAATAAACTAGCTTGTTTACATTGTTTGTCGATAAGAAACATGACAATCATATATAGATACTTAAATGGTTATGCATGATCTTGTGTTTTGGTGAACTAACATATAGGTAAAATGGGCTCCTTGATACAGTCATGACCGAAGGAGAAATGGTATCTATGAAGCATTAACTTGTTATTTGAATATTGGTTCAATAGATTGTTATGATATGTGGGCAAGTGCATGTTTTATAGGAAGCCTATTTGCCCTAACTAGTCATTCAATGACGTAGGTCTACAATCACAACAACAGTTCAATATGGCACTGATAGGGCATTGACCCTAGTTCTACTAGAAGGAGTGGAGGTATTCCCATAATTTATCCTCCAAAACCTAGAGTCGTGGGAGGACTATGTTAAGTCACACTCCCCTAGATGTGTGATAGTGGCTACCAGTTGCATGTGGGGGAAGCTTGGTCGATATAGTTTACACTACCACTTATGGGTTTTATCTAGGGTTAGGTTAATGTAGTTCATGCTCCAGCATATTCCAACTGAGGAAAATATAGGACGTGGAAGATGAAAGTGGGTTATGAGAGAAGGGTGATTTAGAGTAGCTAAGAATGTTGTTGGGAATTAGAAATGTGAACTTAGTTCCATACTTAGTTATTTTTTGTGTGTTTAAATGTTTTTTTAATTCATTTATAATGGACTTGATGTAATGTTTAATTCATATTAGATTATTTTGACTTAGTTAGTAATATTTTTGGATGTTGTATTTAAAGGGTTATTGTCTTGCATACTTGGATGAGAGCACATAGGAACTATGCATTAGAGGTGATGATTGTTATTATTTGTACACACAAGCAATGTATGTACTAGCTATGCATCCATACCTTGTGTGCGTACACCAGTATCATTTCAAAATATAATATTAGTTATTAAAATAATATTATTAATGATTGATGCATAATAGGTGTAGTAAAAGGTAAAATTATATGTTTATGATTTAACCTTCATTTATATTTATTGCCTTTCATATTGAACTTTGTATAGTTTACTATTTTTTTTTTTTTTCATTTTAGTGGGAAATTGATTTCATTTAGTAGAACTTAGAATTTCATGATCTCCCCAAAAGTTAAATTAACTGATTTGATATTATGTTGGACTCATTAAGGTGGATAGGTGGGGGAAAAGTTTAATATATTTTGATCTTCCTAGGACTCTTCTTAAGGGGTTAGGAAGGCGGTGGATAAAAATGGTTATAAAGGGAAACTTTGGAAGAAGGGAAGGGGGTTGGATGATTTTAAAGGAAATGAAGAGGAGGGAATTAACAAAGATGATAGAGTTTGAACAAACATTGAAAATCTTGAGCTTGGAAATATTTTTAGTGGATTCTAGAGAGTTACTAGTACTGACTATTATTGTTGATGTTAGAGATACAAACATGGAGGGATAGGAAACCCATGTTTCCTAGAGTTACTTGTTGGATAAGCTACTAGTTGATTGGGAGGAATAATCCCAGTTTGGGTATTACTTGACCAAACCAGTAAGCTATTAAGGATTTTGACATCTTTAGGACCACTACAAGGCTGGACAACTAGATTCGACAATGTTGGAAGTATTTTACTAATTCTCAACGGTTTACATTAATTAAGTTGTTTCAATTTAACTAGTGAAATTATTCTTCAATTGAATAAGATGCACATGAAATTTTGGATTAAAATATTTTGTTAGGAAGGAAACAAATAATTTTGTACAATATAGATATTTTCATACATAAAATTATGTATAAACAAAACATAAATTAGTTATAGGTTAGCTAATTAGTTAATAACACCATTATACAATGAAAGGGTGTTACACATGGTATGAGAGCCCTAGTTTGAAAACTGACTTAAATTGCTACCATTACAATGATATTTTAAATTGCTACCATTACAGACTTAAAACTCTTATTTTTTCTATGCAAATGAACGATTTAAAAACAAAAAATTCAACTTGCACATAATTTTATTGGAAATAAAACATTGTAATATGAAGGAACTCTAGTTAAGTTGCATGAAATTTGAATGTAATATGAAGGAACTCTAGTTAAGTTGCATGAAATTTGAAATGCTACCATTACAGACTTAAAACTCTTATTTTTTCTATGCAAATGAACGATTTAAAAACAAAAAATTCAACTTGCACATAATTTTATTGGAAATAAAACATTGTAATATGAAGGAACTCTAGTTAAGTTGCATGAAATTTGAAATGCTACCATTACAGACTTAAAACTCTTATTTTTTCTATGCAAATGAACGATTTAAAAACAAAAAATTCAACTTGCACATAATTTTATTGGAAATAAAACATTGTAATATGAAGGAACTCTAGTTAAGTTGCATGAAATTTGAAAGTGAAATGTACATATACAAAATTTGAAACTTAGTTCCATAATGTTGGCAAAAATTTGTATAAGCCAAATAAGGAACATGTACATAACCCTATGGAAATTACACAGAAGCTTGAGAAAAAAAAAAGTAGAATCAAAACACCTGATATGTCCATTAAGGGAGAGCTTGTTCACTTGTAAAAAGCCAACTTGTTCACCTATAAATTCTAAGGAAGGAAATAAATAGGATCATGAGGTTGACAAGAAAAAATATAAATGAGTCTCTCTCTCTCTCTCTCTCTCACACACACACACACACACACACACACACACATGGTTAAACAAAGGAACACCCGAAAAAATAATAACAAAACTAAACTAAAATATATAAATAAACAAAAAAACACTAAGAAAAAGTAAATGGCACGAATAATTGTTATAATTTCCACCTAGGTTAAATTCTTGCAAGGGACATGTTGGGATCTTAATAAGTATATAGTTGTAATGGTATTGAGCCCCATGTTGACAAAGCTTGAGCTTTTGCAGAATCAAGTTTACCTTGGGTACCATCCTTAGAATGAGGGGAAGTACACGGGTTTCGTGGAATATATATATATATATATATATATATATATATATATATATATAAAACAATAATAATATAAATAATTATAATGGTACTATTAATAAGAATAAAAAAAGAGTTATGGTATAATGAATTGTATACTACTAAGTATATATATTATACTCGATAAAAAAAATCTAGACCTGGCCATTGATCACATGAGACCATGAGCCGACCCTTTGCATCACCAAATTGAGGAAAAGCTAAAGTCCATGGAGAAAACCAATCCAAGACAAAGACAGATTATAAATGGTGGGTGCGAGCATTAGAGAGAGTCCAAACATGGTGTTAAGCATAGCTATCAAACTAAAGGAGGCAATGTGGTACCTAACTGGAAGGACCAAGACACCATTGTTTATCTAACCCCCTTGATCTATATCCACCTTTCCTTAAGTGATATGATTATTACGAGTGAATGTAAAATAAACGTACATATATGTATGCATGTCTGTGTGTGTGCGTGCACACACACACACACATAGATGAAACTTGAGTTGTGATGTAGAATCAAGGAATCAAAGAATCATTATGGTTAAGATGCATTAAAATCAATGTCAAGGAATTTTTCTACAAGGGCTATCGACGTCGACACTACCACCACCATTTCTTGAGATAACTCTCATCCTGTGCTCTCTTGAGGCTATACACGAAACACTTAAATGATTCCCAACAATGGTTGTGGATGTGGAGCCCGTACCATTGAGGGAGGGTAACCCAAAAGGGTCAAGGGACTCAGAGAAAGAACCTCCTCTAGAGGACATTACTAGGGAACTTCAAAAAATTAGGCTCTTAGAGTTTTCTGGGGGGGCATGCAGGTATTGGGTCTTTTAATCACCTCTTTAATTTCTCAAGAAGATAGTTAGAAAGATTGCACATTTAATTATCAAATCGGGGCTCGTATGGAACTTGTGAAGTGTCATGCACTGTATATGCACGAGAAACTATTCTTTCTATGTGTTGTAATCATAGTTTCAATGATTACCTTCGTGGTCAGAACAATTCTCAATCTATGGCAAGGTTCTAAAAAAATTCACAGTTCCAGAAATAGAAACACACTTTGCAAAAATGAAAGCATACCGAAAAGAAAGTAAATCACTCAGGAAGTGGTAGTCTCCTCAGCTCTGTGCTTTCAACCACTTGCATGTATTGGTAAACTGATTATAGAATTAAAAATCTAAATGACTTTTGTAGAAATTGAATTCACACCACACTTCTTGAAAGTGAATCACAAGTGTTAAAAGAAATTGATTAACTACTTGCTGAAAAATAAATTAACTAAGTCCTCGAAATAATAGCCTAATCCTTGCCAAGCCAAGATGATCCATCTCATTACTCAAACCAACAAATATAGTCATTGCATTAAGAATAATTATTCAACCTCGCACGATTAATCTAATTACCTGAACAAATTGAATCAAGAAATTAGTTATGGAATAAAATAAAATAAATCCTAATTGAATTTACCAAAAATCAAACAACCATCCAAGCTACAAATTGAATCAAGAAATTAGTTACAAAATTAAATAAAATAAATCCTACTTGAATTTACAAGAAATCAAACAACCATCTAAGCTACATGACACTCTACTCTAGTGGATGGGCCCTGCCTCTATAGAACAGTGTTGGTATTTATTCTACATTAACACTCATTTGATAAATTAATTAAATTAATTAATCTAATCAAAAGAAATCAATCTATTACAAACATGCAAAGAAAATAAATCAAATGAATTAATTAAATCACAAGGTGTGGAAATTATAAAACCATAATTAAAATGAAAACTCAAATGAATTAATTAAATCACACATTAAGGAAATCATAAAAATGTAAAATAAAAACTCAATGAATTAATTAAATCACACACTAAGGAAATTATAAAACTATAAAATAAAAACTGAATGAATTATTCCATTGTAATTTACATTGCTCTAAGAGTCCTCCTCCAATAATGGAAATAGTGCTCTCTTTTATACATCAATTCAATGGAAACTAGAAATAACAAATATCTCAATAAATCCACTTATGAATTTAATAAATCCATAGTGGTTACAATAATTTCCTAAATAATGAATAGTTTCCATGATCCTTGCTAACAATTAAAAATTAATAAATAACTTTCAAGATCTTTTGCTCACAATTAACAAATAATAAATAACGTCCAATATCTTTTGCTAATAATTAACAAATAATAAATAACTTCAAGAAATCTTGTCCAATAATTCCAAGATCTTTTGCTAACAATTAGGAAAGAGTAAACAACTCCAAGATCTTTTGCCCAAGAATTCCAAGATTCTTGGTCAACCACTCAAATCAATATTTTGTCTTGGAATTGCAAAATTATCTCCATATTTTTGATTTTCTTCGCTAATATTATTGTTGCATAAATCCATAAATGAAAAATATGTGACATCATGGCTCACGGTTTCGAGGACTCAAGGTTTATGGTGTTGGATCATGCTTTTGAAGGCTCCATGTTCCTTGGACGATTTGAGACACTATTCATAGTTGCAACACAGGAGTTGCAACACTATTCAGAGTTGCATCATGGGAGTAGCGACAAGTTGCAACAAATCATGAAAACTTGATTTCTCAAAAAGGACGATCTAGGTTGTTGAGATATTTTGAGGATAGACTTATATTGACTTAATAATGCATTATATGAAAAATATCAAGGACCCACTTTGTAGATATTTAGTTATAGGAGTAACAACAATGATGGCGTAGGAGTAGTAGCAAACTGGAGTAACAACAACTAGGAGTTGCAACAAATTGCGAAAACTTGATTTCTCAAAAAGTATGATCTAGGTTGTTGAGATATTTTGAGGATACGTATATTTTGACTCAATAAATCATCGTGCAAGAAATCTCAAGAACCGATGTATTGTGAATCTTTAGTTGTAGGAGTAATAGCAGTGACAACTAGTTCTGCAACAATCACAAACTAAATCACCTTTTCAAAGATACATGAATAATATGTTACCTCTCTAATATTTAACCATAATTCATATGAAATTTTAAAGAAATGCAATGGAAAACACCATGGTTCTAAATCCCACATATAAGCATTAAAATAGATTAATAAACATTAATACGAGGTTATGGGTAAGAAAGAAGGGATTAAAAATAGGGAAAGATGATGTAAAAGGATGACAATTCCATGGCCCAACAACATGGGAGTGTGTCGAGGCATGATTTGAGAGCATGACAAGGTGATTTGCACTAAGAGAGTATGCCTCCACCTTAAAGGCCAAAGTAGTCATCTTCTAGCTTCGAGATAATGCTTTCAATTGGTGGGGAAACCTTGAAAGACAATTGCATCTCACTTCAGATACTATCTCATGGGAATTATTTGAAGAGAGGTTTCAAAGAAAGTAATTTCTCTCATTCCATGAAGAGTAGCAAGTAAGAGCCTTTCATCATTTGGTTCATGGAGGTGGAGTAGTGGAGGAATATGAGATAAGATTCATTAAACTAGTAAAGTATTTATCATACATGGAAATCTATTAATGTCAGACATATCACTTTGTGTGTGGGATGCATACTATTATTAAGGCCCTTGTATGAATGTGGAAACCATGTTTAGTTGTTGATGATCTAAAAATGAAGAAGACTTGAAATCTTGAAAAAATTTGCAATTAAAGCTTATGTGTTTAAAGCAAATGGATCAACTTTGCAACACATCATTTAATAGGATTTACTCATTTAAGACACAAATAAACAATAGCATAATCAATGAACATAAGCACATAAACACAACAAATGATAAAGGAGTTCACCCCTCTCTTGGGCTACATCTCCTGGTCCAGCTTCCAATGGATCATTATTATTAATTTCTCAAAGTTCTCAAAAACGTGCTTTACAATGCTCAAAATGACCAACAGACTACTCCAATGGCTTCAGAGCGTCCAAAAACCCCTAGCTGGGCTTTTTCGACACCTCGTTTGGCCAAAAAACGAAGAAGTTAGGCTTCCTGGAAGTCCCCCCTTCAAGTTTGCTGTCTCTGCATCTACAATTCGCACCCTTGTTCCTTCAACCTAGCACACATGCCATTTAAGGCGTAAAAACCCGACACCGAACGAAACCGTGTAAACAGTACAAACTGTAGGATAGTTATGGGAGCGCCAGCCCCTAACCGCCTAGCTCTCGGGCACATGAGGGTCATATGACCTCACGCATTTGTGAAAGGGCTAACCGTTCCATAGGCAAATAACAATAAGACAAGTGGCGGGTCGTTCAACTGTTCAAACCACAACCCAAAACGCGCGCGTGCCCATTTTACTAGAGTCATATGACACAGTCGTATGCTATGAGTGATATGACCACGGGCTCCATTATACATTCACGTACATTCACATAAATGGTCATATGGTAACACAATACAACCACGGGCTGGGGCTAAGCCCCGACCCGACTGCCGCGCCAAATTTAAAACAATACAAACTTAAATGTATATTTATAACAAGAAAAAAACGGTGGTATGATGGTCGGGCGGACTTTGTTAAGACTTTACATGGTGGGAGGAGGTTCACGGTTCGAACCCCACGGAGTCCATAAATTTTGAACCAATAACCAATACAACGGTGCCACGTGGCAGCCCATGACTGGGCCACGTGGCACCACACCATTGGTACAATAAATGTCATGTGTCACATTCTGATTCGACCACATCTGCCAATCCAAAACTTCCACATCACCTCTTCCACGTCAGCGTACGGACTCTACCACGTCAGCCTGTACGGACTGTACACTCAACGTCCTTTTTTTTCCCCTGTTTAACGATTCGAACAGATCGCGATATCTCTCGCTCCCGACGTCCGTTTGAGATGAAACGAGTTGCGTTGGGTTCACAACGATGAGGCCTACGCTTTTGTTTGATTTGAAGCGATTCTGAGCACTTTGAATTTTTGAGCAAAATTTGATCCCCTGATCACACCTCCCCATTGGGAAGCTTTTGGACCTCCAAAAGACTATTTTTAGTCTACATGAAGATGAGGGTATAGTTCCCTCACCCTTCCAAACTCAATTCACTTGGATTTGCTTGGATTGGTACCTTTAAGACCAACTCAAAGATACTCCACATTTCCTCGTTTTGAAGTTCGCATTCTCCTGTCAAGGATTGTGTCTTCATGCAGTTCTGTAAGATATTCTGGCCAAAAATCATCTATAGAAGGAATCTGAACATGCTCTCCATGATCATCAATCAATGGAGGCTCATACAATTTCAAATTCTCAACATTAACAACTGCATACATTTGCATAT
>SNQJ01S0079109.1:0-36002 GCA_010110895.2 Picea sitchensis | reverse complement strand
CCTTCACCTTGCAACAATGCATTCATTTCCATCAAGATATTCATCATCTCTATCATCTCCATGACAACCTTTCTGAGATTTTCATCTTCTGCAGGAACACGTTCATGACTTTCTTCATGAGCCATACTTGGTGAATGCCTCCTTGAAACCTGCGGTGATTGTATATGCTTCCTCCTTGAAGGATGAGAACTTGGCTCCACAAGTTGACCTTCTCCTCTTGTGAGTTTCAACATTGTGAGCATCAGAAAACAAAACACTTGCAAACAATCAAGTCTTCAAAACCAGTGCTCTGATACCAACTTGATCTAAAAATGAAGAAGACTTGAAATCTTGAAAATATTTGCAAGTAAAGCTTATGTGTTTAAAGCAAATGGATCAACTTTGCAACGCATCATTTAATAGGATTTACTCATTTAGGACACAAATAAACAACAGCATAATCAATGAACATAAGCACATAAACACAACAAATGATAAAGGAGTTCACCCCTCTCTTAGGCTACATCTCCTGGTCCAACTTCCAATGGATCGTTATTATTAGTTGCTCAAAGTGCTCAAAAACATGCTTTACAATGCTCAAAATGACCAACAGACTGCTCCAATGGCTTCAGAGCATCCAAAAACCCCTAGCTGGGCTTTTTCGACACCTCGTTTGGCTAAAAAATGAAGAAGTTAGGCTTCCTGGAAGTCCCCCCTTCAAGCTTGCTATCTCTGCATCTACAATTCGCACCCTTGTTCCTTCAACCTAGCACACACGCCATTTAAGGCGTAAAAACCCAGCACTGAACGCAACCGTGTAAACAGTGCGAACTATAGGACGGTTATGGGTGTACCAGCCCCTAACCGCCTAGCTCTCGGGCACATGAGGGTCATATGACCTCGCGCATTTGTGAAAGGGATAACCGTTCCATAGGCAAATAACAATAAGACAAGTGGCGGGTCGTTCAACCGTTCAAACCACAACCCAAAACGCACGTGCGCCCGTTGTACTAGATTCATATGACACAGTCGTATGCTATGAGTGATATGATCGTGGGCTCCGTTATACATTCACACGCATTCACATAAATGGTCATATGGTAACACAATACAACCACGGGCTGGGGCTAAGCCCCGACCCGACTGCCGCGCCAAATTTAAAACAATACAAACTTAAATGTATATTTGCCCACTCATATAACAAGAAACAAACGGTGGTATGATGGTCGGGCAGACTTTGTTAAGGCTTTACATGGTGGGAGGAGGTTCACAGTTCGAACCCCACAGAGTCCATAAATTTTGAACCAATAACCAATACAACGGTGCCACGTGGTAGCCCATGACTGGGCCACGTGGCACCACACCATTGGTACAATAAATGCCACGTGTCGCATTCCGATTCGACCACATCTGCCAATCCAAAACTGCCACATCACCTCTGCCACGTTAGCGTACAGAATCTGCCATGTCAGCCTGTACGGACTGTACAGTCAACGTCCTTTTTTTTTTGGCCTGTTTAACGATTCGAACAGATCGCGATATCTCTCGCTCTCGACGTCTGTTTGAGACGAAACGAGTTGCGTTGGGTTTGCAACGACGAGGCCTACACTCTCTTTCAATTTGAAGCGATTCCGAGCACTTTGAATTTTTGAGCAAAATTTGATCCCCTGATCAGTTGAAGTAGTTGGAAATTCCTGCCATGAATAAGAAATTTTGGATACCAAAGGGGATCTAAGAGAGGGCACAATATTTAAATCTGTTCCATAGTAATAGAGGTTTGTAGCGAAGGCCCCTTAGACCTTCTCTAATGGAGGAAATTCTAGGCTACCTCCTTATGGACATAGAGATGCACCTAGAGTTTTAGGGATATGTGTTTCAATGGAATCAAGTGCAACATCTCAGGCATCATCAAGGAATCATGAGAGTCTAAGGAATTCATGGGGAACTGTTAGTAGGAGTAGGGGGTATAGGGGAAGGATGTCATCTTATAGGTGTCCATAGTATAACATGTATATATTACATTGCTTGTTGGGGATGCATGATAACTTATTACTAGTTTCACTACCTAGAGTCATAATCCAACACCATGCACATAGAAGGGAAGGCCCTGGTGGTGAAGGTAGGTAGTAACCACCAAATATATGCGATGGCTGATAATTGTTAGACCGAACATCAATCCACTATGGTGGAGTTTTCAAGTAAGATACACAATGTTAAAGTTAAAATCTTGTTTGATCCCAGTGCAATACCTAGTTTCATTTTACTATATGCATTAGAAAAATGTGGGTTGGTAGCTTATGAGCATGATGATTTTCAATTGGTCGAGATGGATTCTGGGTTACATATAGTGGTGGTACCTAGTGTTAAGAAGTTTTTTGTAGACCTAGGGGTGTGTATAATTAGGATACAAGTGTATGCCACTTCCGTGGGGACTTATGATATAATTATTGGTATGCAATGGCTAGAATTTCATCGAGATTTCTTAGACTATTTTGAGAAAATAGTTCTTTGTTTAGATAATGAAGAGCACTTGTGGTTAGCATTTTCATTCTTAAGAGAACACAAATGGTATGGGAAGTTTCCTAAATGTTCTTTCTTTTAGAAATAGACTCACTATCTTGGTCATATTATTTCAGGGGAAGGAATATTGGTGGACCTGAAAAAAGTGAAGGCCATAATGGATTGGCCAATGCTGAAAAACACTCAGGATGTGAGAAGCTTCATGGGGATATCTAGGTACTATTGAAGGTTTTTGGAAGGGTTCTCAAACATTTCAAAACCCATCACTACAATGTAGCACAAGGGAATAAAGTATCAGTGGATCAAGGAATGCGACGCCACATTCATGGAGATTAAGAGACTACTAACATGTGTGCCAATCTTACAAGTTCATGATATGGGTATAGAATTCATGGTATACATGGATTCCTTGAAGCAAGGGTTGGATCCCTTGTTAATGAAATATGGGGGAGTGATAGCATAGGTGTCTTGGAAATTAAAGCATCAAAAAGAGATTTATGCCGCAACTGATTTAGAGTTGGAAATCATGATGCTAGATATAAATATTTGTAGGAATTATCTTGTTTGTTCAAAAAAATAATTACAAAATATTGAAGCATCTCTTCATGCAAAGGGATATAAAATCCAAGAAAAGGTAATGGAGTGAATTTATGAGTGAGTACAATTTTATAATTTTGTACATGAATGGAACGGAAATGTAGTGGCCAATGCCTTGAGCATAAGGCCACAAATTTTACCCTTTGTGCCTTTACAGGTCAATTTGAGGGAGTGAGTGTTATGAAAACTTATTGGAGATAGTTGATATTTAAAGGTTAAATCAATACTTCAGAGTGGGAGGTAGTTAGAGCCTAAGTTTGAAGGGTATGTCCTTGAAGAAGATGTATTTTTTTAGATTCAAGGGAGGATGTACATCGTCGAGGAATGATATATTTGAAGAACTATCTTTGAGAAATCTCATAGAGAACTTTACTATGAACATCATGGTGTGAAGAAGAAGTATGCAGACATGGAGAAACTTTTCTTGTAGGTAGGAATGAAGTGCAATGTAGTCTAATTTATCATTAAATTCATTGAGTGTTAGTATGTAAAGATCGATCATCACCACCTAGAAGGATTGTTACAATTGCACAAGTTCCTATTTCCATATGGGAAGTTAATTCCATAGATTTCATTGTTGGATTGTCTCTCACATTGCAAAGGCATAATTCCATTTAGGTTGTAGTTTATAAACTAACAAAAAATGCTCATTTCGTTCTAGTTAGAGAAACTTATGATGGATATGATGTGGCACGAGTATTTATGCATGAGATTATTCATCTCCATGTGTTTCCCAAGAAGATAATATTAGACATAGACTCTCAATTTACGTTCAGGTTTTGAACAAGTTTGTAGTCATCATTGGGGACTCAATTAAACTTGAGTACAACATATCATCTTGAAATAGATGGAAAAATAGAAAGAGTAAATCAAGTGGTGGAATACATGATAAATATATATGTTATGTATTACCAAACTCATTGGGAAAAGTAGTTACCTTTGGTGGAGTTTTCTTACAATAACAACTACCATATCTCAATCAAGATGTCTCCATATCAGGCTCTATATGGAAGGATATGCAACACACCATTGAGTTGGGACATGTTAGAGGACCAAATAATAGTAGGGAACAAAATGATTCAAAAGATGGAGGAATAAGTGATTTAGATTAGGCAACAATTAAATGACACATGATAGATAGAAGAGTTATGTCGATGCACATAGGACTGACTTAAGTTATAAGGTATGATAGAAGGTTTTGATTCATATTAGGCTTAGTAAGAGTACCATTTAGTTTGGAAATTGGACAAAGTTGTCACCTTTATAGGGTCATTAAAGTTAGGGAAATAACTGGACCAATTGCTTATCATCTTGAACTACCATCCCACTTGCATAAAAATCATGATGTTTTTCATGTATTTGTATTACGAAAATATGTAGTTGATAAATCTCATAAGATTAACTAGAAGGAATTGTAGGTTTCCGATGTGGGAAATATCTCAATCAAAACGTTATGCATATTAGACCATAGGGTTCAATAGCTTAAGAACCACTAGCTGGAACAAGTTAAGGTCAAATGGGACAAGTAAGAACTAGGATTTACTACCTAGGAGGACACATATATCATGCATTGAGATCATCCCACACTTTTTTTTAAACAACAACAATTATCTTTGCATTAATAAAAATGATGTAACTTAGCTAGACAGTAATCAGGTACATATAGTTTTTAAAAGTAAGTATATGGTTTTGTCTTGAAAGGAGAATTGTGATCCTTGTCTTAAAATTTTACAAAAAACATTTGCTAAAATCCTAACATAAGATCCTGACAAAAATGAGACTATAAAATAAATAGAGCTTGATTGTTTTATCCACATGAATTGGATTCCTTGTGTTTAGACTATATCCCAAATTGTGTTGTTGAATTGTAGCACCATCGTGAGATTCCACTGACCCGACGGAGTTGGTTGACTATATCTAGACCTGATCTTGGGAATGCATCAAATAAGTTGTCATTTTCCTAAGATTCAAATTTTATTGCTATGGAGTGTAAATATGGTTGGTTTGGTTGTTGGAGACTTCCATTATCAATGCTACTTACTTATCTCTCTTCTCCTCTTGCATATCCAATTTTGTTTCCAAACTAGCCACTTTTCTCCATTGCATTCTCAATTCTAATTCCTCCAACCGCAACAACGTCCTCATCTCTTGCATTTCTCAATTAGTTTTATGGAATGACACTTTGTTGTAGAATCTTCAATCAATATTGGATTTGATTTTTTCTAGATTTTGGATATTGTATATGGATGGATTTAAATACCAATAAATTTTAGGAATTGTTTATCATATATCTCTAACAAAATACCCTATTGTTTTTTTTTGTTATATTATTATAGGAAAACTATTTTTTATCTATACTCTTGAGAATAACAATTACCTCTATACAAATAACTTACAATATGAAAGGATAATTCACAAACTTTCCTTTGAAGATGTAGTGAATATTGAATTGCTATTTTTCTTACAATATGAAAGGATAATTCAAAAAATTTCCTTTGAAGATGTAGTGAATATTGAATTGTTATTTTGCACTCATGTTTCGATAATTCACAAACTTTCCTTTGAAGATGTAGTGAATATTGAATTGTTATTTTGCACTTATGTTTATTGTTGATAACACTGATTGTTAAACTAGATAATGAGAGAATTGTTTTACATTTGTTCATGAGTATTGTTGATATATGTTCTTTTGTCATGCATGCTTCCTTGTATTAAAGGTCAAAAGAACTATTTTTATAGAAGTAGAATTACTTTTCTAGTAAAAGTATTAGCATTGTTGTTGTGTTAAGGTCTTTAGAAAAGTAATATTTTTTTTAAAGATTCATTTTATTTTAATCTTGAATACAAAGGCACTTCAACTATAATTACATAGTGCATAGATGGTTTGCACAATATTACATGGAAAATAAATATTTTAGGTTAAGTTCTTATGTGCAAAGTAGTGTTAATTATCTTCCTAAAAGTACAAACCAGTGCCATTGCAACCATTCAACACTATAAACATTTTTTTTGTTACAGGGAAAGTAAGGTTGGTACATTAGATGCTAGCACAAAAGTGTATGTACAACTTGTAAACCTTTCATGGATAGTACAAATGTCCAACCTTGGTTTGGAAACGTTTGTATGAAAATCCTATGAAAATTTAATTCTTATTTGTTATTCTTTTGCTTTTGATAATATTGCTTACTAAGATAGATAATAGGAAACTTTTATACAATGCTAGATGGGTTATATTACTATGCACTCTTTTTTGGGTTCTTGTATATTATGTTGTAGAAAAGGTGAAAAATGTTATTTGTGTAAGGGAAAAGTCACCTTTCTAAGAGAAATGCAACTTAAATGCTTTGTGTTGCATTATAGAGAAATGACTGTAAACCAATGAACACAATGCAAAGAATGCATGGTTTCCTTATATAACAATTTCTTTTAAAGAACCTATGAACACAATGCAAAGAATGCATGGTTTCCTTATATAACAATTTCTTTTAAGGATACATTTTATAAGGTAGGTGTCACTATATTTCCAATTAATCATAATAGAGATAAAATACTTTATAGTGTATGGTTGGCTCATATAACAATTTATTTTAAGGATACATTTCATAAGGTAGGTGTCACTATACTTCCAACTAATCACAATAGAGATAAAATACTTTATAGAGACTTATACTTCCAACTAATCACAATACTTCCAACTAATCACAATAGAGATAAAATACTTTATAAAGATTTATACTTCCAAGTAATCACAATAGAGATAAAATACTTTATAGAGAGATTTATACTTCCAACTAATCACAATAGAGATAAAATACTTTATAGAGATTGTGTCTTGATAAAATATTTTATAGAGATTTATACTTCCAACTAATCACAATAGAGATAAAATACTTTATAGAGATTGTGTCTTGATATAATAATTCTCAAGTTATATGAAACATTGGACAATTACAATCAATAGCCATATTATGGAAGAACATAATTTATTGTTGCACTTAATGTACAAACAAGCTAAAATACTTTATAGAGATTGTGTCTTGATATAATAATTCTCAAGCTATACGAAACACTGGACAATTACAATCAATAGTCATATCATGGAAGAAAATAATTTATTTATACACTTAATGTACAAACAAGCCAGAACAACATAATCCAATGATTTCAGTTTGCAAAGATCTCTTTGCTTCTAGAATATTGAAAGAAAATTGGATTTGATGTTTTTATGAACTTTAGATATTGTATATAAATGGATTTTAATAGCTTTCTAGTTTTAGATATTCTTTACCATAGGTCTCTAAAAACACTTTTCCACTTTTCCATCTATTGTTTTATTTGTTATATGATTATAGATAAACTATTTTTTATTTGGATTTTTGACCATAGTAATAAAATCTACGAATAGCTTATGAGATGTTTTTGGTGGTGATATTTTTTATGTTAGTAGATTTTTTCTATATATGTAAAATCAAAATTTCCTTCGTAACAAAAATATTCACATTTGTATTTTTGTCAAGATCCCTTTAAAAGCAAATTCGTCTTTCAAAAATTATTTTTGATTTCTCTTTTTCTTCGAAGCTCGAGTAGAAATTGAATTTGGTGTGTTATGAACTTTCGATGTTGTTTGTAAATAAATTTAGTTAGCTATTGCAAACAACAATAAAAAAAAATGGAGAGGAAATAAAAACCACCACAACCAAACTCAAATACATTGTGTAGTGTTTCAAATGAATGAATGTGATGTATTAAATACATTATAGAGAAATAAATATAGAGCAATGAATACATTTTATAGTACTAAATTCATAATAGCTTCTACTAGTTTCCACCTCTTAACACATATTTCACTAGAAAAACATCATCAAACAATCAACCAAACCAATTACAATATAGATAAAAGAGTTTTTAGACATTACAAACCATACCAACCACAATTTAAACAACCAAATCAAGCCAATTACCAACATATCATGAAACTAAACACAAAATGTAGAGCAATAGAGAAACAAAAAACAACCCCAAAACATCCACCATAGGGAAAATGAACCATAATCCAAATAATCCCTAGAATAGTAGAAGTAATAAACAAACACCAAACTAAAAAAAATTACCTCCAAACTAAAGTGCCATATGCAACACTATAGAATAATGCCGGCCTTATTGTTGTTGGCAGATAATAGTATTCAATATTATAGATAATAGACATGTTTACTACAGTGTTGGATGGGTGGATATTAATGTGCTCTCTTGAGGTTTTTGCATTGTAAATTGTAGTGAAGATCAAAAAGTGCTATTTGTATATGAAAAAGATTTCCTTTCTAAGATATCAAACTTATATTCTCTACATGGAACTATAGATAAATGAATACTAAATACACTACAAAGGAGTGAATGTGCACTCACTTCAACCAACTAGTGGTGAACTATTTCGGATACAGCCTTTTGAGCATCGCAATAAAGACTATAAAAATAACTGATCAGATCTCCGTGTTCCTATATTAATACATATTTCCTTTTTCTCTTAAAGGAAAAATGGCATTCTAATAAAAGGATGGGCATTTGTCTTTGTGTCAACATGCCTTGGAAGGAAAAATTGTCCTTCAAAAATTAGTTTATTTATTTTTCGTATTTTTCTTTGAAAAATTGAATTTGATGTTTTATTGATTTTAGATATGATATGTAGATGATTTTTGTTAACTAGTGAAAGAGTCCAAGTTGAACTTGCAAACCTTCTTATGGAAACATTTTGGAAATAGTTTTTTTTGTTTATCTATATTTTTCTTAATAATAATAATATTAAGCATTAATTGTATAGAAGAAAAAAATATTTTCTAATTAGAGCATTAGTATTGTGTTTGTCTTAAAATACTTAGGAAGATAAAAATATACTTCAAAGGTTCATTATTTGTATAATCTTGAGCACAAAGGCATTTCAATTATCAATAGCATAGTGCATAGATGTTTTATGCAATCTTGTATGTCAAACAAAGATTTTAGCTTAAATGTTGTTTTGCAAAGTAGTGTTATGTGCAATAGTTGCAAGAAAAATTGCAAATCATCGTATGGAAATGAATCATCGTATGGAAATGTATTAGAAATCTCCATAAACATAATGATATTGAATTATGTATGTGTTTTGTTTCTTTCGATGTTCATTTTTTCAGTTATTGTGTGATTGATACAATGTTTAGAAATTTGTTTTACTGTTGTTAAATAAATTTTGTTTTTGAGTTATTTAATGAGAGAACACTAGGACAAAAATAACCTAAGATTTACAAATTTATTTGGTATTAGGGCCATGTTATTTGATTGATATTCTCAAGGATTTGTAGTAGTAAATCAATTGCCAGAAAGAAGGACTAACAGTTAGAGGGTTTCAATATTGCTCTTAAGGACTGATTTTTAGATCTAGGAGTTTGTGAATTAGATCTCAGAGATGGCCTCAACTAGCTTCATATTTGAGAATAGATTGGATGGTGCCTCAAATTTCTTGTCATGGAAAGTGATAGTTACACTCTTATTAGAAGAAAATGATCTCCGGGATATTATCAAGAATGTTGTTCCTTTGTCTATCGATCCACAATAGTTGGCAACTCATAAGAAGAAATAATTGAAGGCCAAGTAAAGGACCCATAAGAAGAAATAATTGAACCCATCCTTATTTGGTCAAAGAAATAAGGGAAAAGGTAAAGGACCTAGAAAGGGTAAAGGAAATAGTGAGGAGTTAGTCTCACAAAAAGAAAATAAAGAATTGAGTAAAATTAAGTGCTTCATTTGTCATAAGCATGGTCATTATGCATCACATTGTCTATATAAGAAGAGGGTAAAGGGAACAAGCAACAAAAGAAAGTAGAAACCTCTATAGAAGCTCATACACATTTGTTTCCAAGTTGGAGAAGGATTTATAATATAGTTTAAGCTTCATGATGATACCAAGTACCTAGTAGTAGGAGTTGGTACTATTCCCTTCTAGATCAAGTCATGTAACTCTTTAGATTTTGTGGACGTCTTATTTGTTCCAATTCTTAGAAATACTTTTCTTTCATTTTCGGTTATTGAGGATAATGGATATGAAATTGATTTAAAGAACCAACAAGTCCTCATCAGGTTGAAGGAATCTATCCCAGATATAGCTCAGGTAATAGGTGTTAGAGAATCTAATCTTTACAGGTTGTAGGGTGAACTTGTTTGATCCCTTGTTCATAATAGTGACATCTTGTGTGAGTTGTGGCACAAGAGGATGGGGAGATTACATCATAGAACATTTTATACTCTGAGTTCAATATTGAGATGCATGGAGTATGTAGAGGGTGCCGACTTGGAAAGATGAAAAGGATGCCTTCCCAAGTAGAAAACATAGGTTTAACAATATTATAGATCTCATGCGCTTAAATTTTTGTGGATCAATGTCAGTAGCATCAATTTTAGGAACCATGTGCTATGTTTCTTTCATAGATGAATTCTCTCAAAAAATTTGGATATACTTCCTATTGGTCCTAAGGTCCACACCTCACTGCTAAGGGAAAATCTAGGCCACATCAGTTATTGGGATGATTGGTTTTTTATAAGTTTGGTTTATTTGTTTTGATGGTCAGTTGATGGATGAGCTTCAAGGGCATGGGTTTAGTTGGACCATTCAACAATAGTCACTACAATGTTTCCCTTAGCCAGTGGCATGCATTCTAGTGTAGCAGATAAAATATATAAAAGTATAACAAAAACACTAACAAACATATGATTTGTCACTTGCAGCTAGAAATTTTAGATCTAACACATTGCATTAAACCTAAAAAAATACTTGGAATACATTTCTCAACATGTTGTAAGCACATTAGCTGAAAGAGAAAGAATATTTTCTTTGCAAAACATTCAACATGCATCCAAATAAGAAGAAAAGACAAACAAGATTGAGAAATAAAGTCTGTTCATTAGAAATTATATTCACTAAGTAGACAACTTTGCATATCTTACACTTCATAAGCCCAGTGACTCTATATCATGATAGCTTGATACACCCAAAAATACGAACCTCTTTACATTCCCATATTCTTCTATTTATCCACTCAAGGGATTCAAATGCCTATCTCATATCCTAAATTCTATAGCTAAGCTCTTCATTACATTCAGATCTGTAGATCTTAAATTCCATCATTAAGATTTGCTCACTTTTCAAGAACACTTATTTACATTGAGTGAAGTAGAGTTTAAGAGCTAATTTGTAGGGTTAACTCCCCTTTTCTGGGCCTACAACCTCGACCTGACAAAGCATTGTTTTTATCAAAAATATATTACATTACAACTGGTTGTGGTATCTTGAACCAAAAAAAAAGATTCTCTAATTGAAACTAGAGTCACCACTGATAACAAAAGTGTAGGAGTGGCATCAAAAAACTCTTCAAAAGCTGGAACTTGTTATTGACCTCGCATGGATATACATGTATGCCTCTACTTGGAGAAAGGCCTTCAACACTGGAGAAAAACTTGCACAAGCTTCAGATTTTCCTACTTGTTGACATCAATAGACTTAGATGATTTCCTTTAGGAACATGTAGGTCTTTTGATTTTTTTTTTGCAACGTATGGTACTTTCTTTTTAGTTTTGAATGTTGCATCTCAATAGTTTGATATTTTTGTTGCATCTCTTGAATCTATTGCTTCATACTGTCATTTTTTTGATTTAGGGTTTCCACCTACTGCTTACTGTCCTCCATCTCCTTGTTACCTTCAACTTTAGGCTTGATCTATGTCTGTTCTCATCTTTAAGTTCATACTCTTCATCAACAACATGCCTGTTGAGATCAATGGAGAGATCATCTTTCCCAAGTCTCATCTCATACCTTGGCTTCTTCTCAGGTTTGTCTCTAATGTTGTCTTTCACGGGCTCATATACCCTTAGCATTCCCCCCCCTTCCTTTGGTTTGGTCTCTTCTAAAACTTTCTCTGGGACATGCTCTATTTCTGGACCAGTCTCTTCTAAATCTTGCTCTGGGTCTGGACCTATGGTGTACTCTATTTCCAAATCAATTGGTTTAATACTTGATCTCTATCCCTTATTGCGCTTCTTTTTGGTCTTTTGTATTGGAATTTATTTCAAAGTGTGGATGGCCATTTCCTCCATGTTGGTAAACCTACAGGACTCTTCATCAATGTCTTGGTCTTCTATGATGATCAATTTATGCTCCTTCAGGGATGGATTGAAAAAGGCTTTGAAATTTAGCCTCAATTGGTTGGTCAACCTAGTCTTATGATTTGGTTTACTTGGAATCCCTCGAACATGTTTCCCCTTTTTTATTTCTTCCATGTTTTTC
Organism: Picea sitchensis; assembly: GCA_010110895.2. Classification (NCBI taxonomy): domain Eukaryota; kingdom Viridiplantae; phylum Streptophyta; class Pinopsida; order Pinales; family Pinaceae; genus Picea; species Picea sitchensis. The sequence goes on along the minus strand of SNQJ01S0079109.1, from coordinate 23,599 downwards.
CTTAGGAGGCTCCTCAATCTGTGTGTCAGATGGAACAAATTCAACTGTACCCTCTTCAAGAATAACCTGCTTATTCCTCTATTGTATGCTTTCTTTCAATTTAGGAATTGTTTTTTCCTGCATACCAGTGGGCACAGGTTAGACCTCAAGATGATCAAGAGATGGTAAGACTACTGGAAAAACCTATTTTTTACCCTTTCTGACATATAATTTATCATCTTCCCTGGCCCTCTATTTCACTATGGATGACTTCAGTTGCCTTTGAGGTATTTCCTCTTTTTCTGGAGTGATGGATCTTTGTTTGAAATATCTGGTCGTTCTTTTTACAGGTGGGGTTTTTTCTTTGGAATGATGGATGGTTTTTGATGAACTTCCAGGCTCGGTGAAAACCCTATCTTCTTGGGGAACTTCCATTTCTTGTTATGATGGTTGTTGTGAGTTTGGATCTTCATCATGTAACCTTAGAGATACTAGAATTTATGCCCAATATATTCCCAATTCACTGAGAGCATAAAGAACTATTATTTTTATAAATCCTTGATGGTAGAGGATTCTGTGAGAAGCTTCTGGATAGTTATGGACTCGTTTGGACATCTTGGTTAGGATTTTGAAAAGGTAGAATGGGATATTCATATCCTTATCACCATTTAGATGAATGAGAAACATGAGATGATAACAATGGATAATTGAAAACCTACCCTCTCCATTGATGTACCTGTAAATTTTTGACACGATGCCTCTCCATTCCTCTCTTAGACATTCGATCAGGATGCCGTGGATCCAGTCTGGGATGTGATGATATGATACCAGGAATTGGTTGCACATCTCAACTGATAATTTCCATTTCTTGAACCACCTCTCACTACGGATAGGGAGAGCACATGACCCAACAATTAAATGCTCTGTTATGTAGATGATTACATCCCCAACCTGTGTCTGGAATCCATCAAAGTTCTGTGCAAAAATTAGAGAAATATTATATGGTTTCCATTAAAGGAATAGATGAAATCATATGACTCAGCCTAGATGAATATATCCATGATATCTGGTATGGCTTCGAACAACTTGAATCCTGTTGGATATTCCCTCTGAAGTTGCACGTGTTCTCGTGGTGGTATCATCATGCCCTAGATTCCCTCCATTGACAATGGTGGTCGAGACCATGCGCCACTTAGGGTTCTCTCAATATCTGCAATGAAAATTGCATAGGGAAACACTGCACACTATTTCGAGGGTAATAGGAACACATGAGCGCAATTTGGATGCCAATTCACTTTATTGAAACTTTGAAATGTTTTTAAACCATGAAAGCACATTAAAACATAGTCTATCTCGTGATTGCAAGAATGGTGGCATTCTTGCTATCAACATTTTTACACCTGTAGACCTTGGTTAAATATTTTGTGATTCATCAGTGATATAAAACATGGTGATAGGAATTTTCCAAAGTCAAATCAAGACCTAACTCAACCTTATAAAAAGAAAAAAAACTAACACTAAGCAAAGAAGGGGAAGACATAAAATAAAATTAACTAACACACAGTGAAGAAGAATGAATAACTAAGAGCTAGGTTGATAGATGAATAGGTTGGTTTCATGAGTAGAAGGGAGAGGTGCAGGCCTGGGATCTAACATGGGCTCCAACTAGTGGTAGCACTTCACTGTGAGGTTCTAAGAACAACAAGCCTATGTGCCTTACTTCTTTATTTCTGCCACCAACCACTTTATTCCCTTTACCATCCCTGACATTTGTCTTATTTCAACTGAAAACCAAATATGAAACTATACCCTAGTGCCTTTATTGGGATATGAAGTCTTTTGTTCACACTAAACTACCAAATCATACTGAAAACTAAAGAAACTATGTACAAAATGAACCATCTTCTGGTTCATTAGGTAAAATAATGCTTCAGGAAGTGCCCATTGACTGGGCCTCCAAAGATCTCAGTGTGATCCAAATTTTACAATACAAAGGCATTATTATTCAGAACCTTGGCTACTTTAAAGGGGCCAAAACAAAGGTTATCAAACTTACCATGTTTTGGCTTCTCCTCCCTCCTGACATCCCATCTCAGAACTAGGTTACCTGCTTGAAAAGTATCTTTTTTGGTTTTCTTGTCAAAGGATTCCTTGATCTTGCTTTGGTAAGCCTCAATTTTCTCATTTAATATTTCGCTTCTTTGTTGAACTTCAATAATTTGAAAAATCCTCCTTTGAATATCATTAGGCTCCTCCACTTCTTCATGCAAAAATTTCAACTGGTAGACCAAGTTGGGTTGGAAAAACAACATCCACCCCATAGGCTAGATGAAATGGAGAGGTACCCAATGAATTTTTGGTGCTGATCCAATCATCCCATAAGGCATACTTCAGCTTGGAATCCCATGATTTTTATTTTTATTTTCAGCCAACAATTTTTTAATAATTCCGATGAGGGTTTTAATTGTTGACTCTACCAACCCATTCCCCCATGGGTAATATGGTGTATAATGTGTCACGATAATGTTGTAATTCCCACATAAATCAATCATGGCCTTGGAATTCATTTCCTGAGCATTGTCTCTTACTAGTTTCCTCGGGCATCCAAACCTGGAAAAGATGTTTGTGTCTAGAAAGTTCATGATTAATTTTTCAGTGGCATTCCTGGAAGGAATAACCTCTATCCATTTTGTAAAGTAATCAATGGAAGTAAGGATCCACTTGTGCTGTCCACTGGAGGGTGGGTTTATCTCACTGATGAAATATAGGATGCATTGTTGAAATGGGTTGTTTGCAATAATTGGCTTTAGGGGGCATCGAGAGCAATTTCTTCTTTCCAACAAATTTGTGACACTCTTCACATGTTTTGACCATGGAAAATACATCAGAAAATGTTGTGGGCTATCCAACCCTTATAAATTTGAGGGTTGTGGATTTCCAGTGGTAGTACCCTCCAAAAACTCCTTTATGCATATCAATTATAACATGTTTTGACTCATATTCATCCACACACTTCAACAAAATACTAGTAGGGTCTTTCCAATATAAATTTTGATTTAAAATGCAGTATTTTATAGCCTTTAATTTAAGAGATATGGTTTTGGGTTTATCCAACTCTGTTGGGCATTCTAGGTGTTGTAAAAAAATAAATGATGTCTTTATACCGGGATGAAAGCGAATATTTATCCAATACCTGCAATGTCTTCTTTTAAGCCTATATCAGTGGAGCATCTGATTGGTTGAAGAGATGGCGCAATTCAAGTGCTTTGCAATTTGAATAAGATAATAGTTTTGCAAGGCCCTGTCCCTTCACCAGTTTAATGGGATTTATGTTCAGATCATATTCTAGAAATTTGACTATCCATTTTCCTTTCTTCCCATCACTATCTAGATGGACAAGGATATCCTTTATACTGTTGCTAGGGACATAAGCCCAGTTATCTTAGACTACAAAAAATAAACCCTGGAGGATTTGAAGGCCTTCACTACATCATAAGCCTACTTTTCCATGATGTCTTATTTCAATTCTACATCCCTGAGTGTTTTGCTGAAAAAGGAAATGGTGTTTTTATACCCTTCTTCATTCTTTTGCAATAGTACAACAACAATGGTCTCCTCAGAGGAAAAAGAGAAAATTAGGAATTCTTTGGAATAATCTGGACTAATTAGAACAAGGGCTTCAATTAGAGTTTTCTCTATCCTTCGAAAGTATGGAATTGCTTCCTATGTCCACTTAATGTCATCATCCTTTCTCAACATGTTTGTAATGGGCCTAATGATCTCAACAAAATTTGGTACAAATCGCCTCAAGAAATTTATTTTTCCCATGAAATATTGTATGGCCTTCTTATTTATGGGGATGTCAATTTTCTGAATAACATCTACTCTTTTTGGTTCTATCTTTATCCCTCTTGCATATATAATGTGACCTAGGAGCTTTCCTTCTAACATAGCAAAATGGGATTTTTTTGGATTCAATCAGATTCCATACATTCTACATTTTTGAAATATTTTCTTCAGGTGTTAGATATGTTCATCATCATATTTAAAAAAAGATGGTGATGTCATCAAGGTATATCACCATGAACTTGTCCTTTTCACCCACAAATGCAATGTCGATGGCCCTTTAAAAGGTGGACCTTGCATTCATCAACCCAAAGGGAATTTTGTCATACATGAAGGTGCCCCATGGGGTAGTGAAAGCAGTTTTTTCTTTGTCTTCTTTGAGCACTGCTATCTAATTATACCCAAAATAACCATCCAACATGGAAATCCCATGGGAACCTACCACCCTTTGCAAAATGTGATCCATATTGGGCAGTGGATAGTTGTCTTTCAACAAACACCTGTTCAAGTTTCTAAATTCCACACATAACCATATTTCACCACTCTTTTTCCTGATCGACACCAAGTTGGCCACCCAATTTGAATATCTCAAAGGAACAATAATCTTGGCATCAAGCATCCTTTTCAATTCCTTTTCAATAATAGAGATCAACAGAGGGTTATACTGTCTAATTTTCTACCTAAATGGCTTAGAGCCCTCTTTCAAAGGAATTTTATGCTGAATGATTTTAGTATCAAAGGGTTCCAAGTCTTCATAAGACCATGCAAAAATATCATCAAATTTTTTCATAAGGTTGACATACTTGTGTCTCTGCTTATTTGGCAGTGCTTTGGATATCTTGACGATATTGGCATCTACAACTGTCCCAATATTACAGTATACAACCTCCTATTCTTGAGTTTTAGTTGCAACTTTCCTGGAGACATCATTGTTGCCAAAAAGTCTCTTCGGTGGGATTAAGCCCTTTGGAATATTATTTGTTTTCAGTTCCACAATGTTGTGATCCACCTTATTCAGAAAAGGGGGTGCATGTTGATTTTTTGTTTCATCGTTTTCATTTTCTTGGTCAATAGAGTTATTTAAAAATTCATCATTGGTTTGCAAAAATCTCTTAAAATCTAGATAGTCACTGAAAACCTGCCAGTGTTTGACATTTTCTGGTATGGTTGTTTTGTGCCTAACCTCCATCTCACATTTAAGATTTGGACCAATGGGAGGCACAAAAGTACTAGAAGCTAGAGCTAAAGAGTCTTCCCTTTGATTGGCATCTCTAGGGACAAAAGAAATATTGAAAGCGAGAAAGAAATGGTCAACTATGTCCCATACCTCATTCATGTATTTCCTCAGCCTCAATTGTTTTGTTTGATAAATTTCCTTTAACTAATTGAAAACCAATTCAGAATCACCGAAGACTTCCAATTTTCCAATGGACATATCTTTTTCAGCTCTAAACCCCAACACTAAGGCTTTAGACTCTGCTATGTTGTTGGTTGTTTCAAATTCTAACTTGTATGAGAGTGAAACCACTTCCTTTGAAGGGGAAATAAGGACTGTGCCAACACCAGAGACCTCCTTTGAAGACAAACCATCAAAATACATATTCCAAATTTCATTTGCTTGGCCTATCTCTTGTTGGTTGCTTCATTTGCTAACTGATAATTCTACAACATCATCACTGATATGAAAAATAGATGACCCAATTTCATCTTCTACAACATAGATAGGATCATTACCTAGCTTCTGATGATCACTCACAATGTAAGACAATCTGAATTCTCTGTAAAATATTTTATGTTCTCCTTCAAAAACAATGATGTTTGCATATGTAAGATCCATCTATAGAGATCCTCCCACTATCTTGGCCCAAGACCTGGATAAAAGCATGCCAAACTTGGGAGGTATATCAGCTGCAAAAATATCCATAACAACACTTTTCATGGGAAACTGAGATAGATAAAAGAACAGATATTTAATTGCTCCCAAACATTTAACCCTTTTAGAATCAAATAAGTAAAGGTCCTATTATGGCTTGTTGATTTCTATCCCTAGCTCATCCATGACAACCTTAGGCATGACATTGTGTGAGGATCCAGATTCCATAAGGCAGTTGTGCAGAATTTTGTCATGGAAATTCAAGGATATGTAAAAAGGTGGGGAAGCATCAGACCCATATTCAATATGTGGGCCAACCACGATAGCATAATTCTCATCTTGCAGGTTTGTCACATCAGATGAGGTAGAAAAAGCACATGGCTACAAATCCTTCATTATAGACCTTTTAAAAGGTTCATTTTCATTAACTCTTTCAAAGGTACAAGAATCTTGATTTTTATTAACTCATGTTCTATAATAAAAGAAGTTACTTGTCTGTTCACTTCTTTCACCTCTTTGTTTGGACCTTTCTTGGGTGGAAGATATGATTTATTATTTTGAGTTGGCACTGTTAGCACCAGAAGTCACCTTTGGATTGCAGTAGAGGTAAGCCTGATACCCATCAGTTTGTATGTCACATGTTGGTTTTTTAAGGGTGGTCTAATGGACAAAACTCAGCACTAGAATGATGTTACAACACATAACCAGACAAGAAATGTATAAGGAAGTGAGGGCCATATTAACTTTAGTCAGTGGATTGAGTTTAAAAGGAGAGAAGAGGGAAGACTTAGTGAGAAAAACGAACTAGACTGTTGTAGGCATCAGGCCTTCCATCAGCTTGGGGAAAAAACAACAAGACACTGAAAATATGCCTATGTGACACAGTTACAACAACACTGTAACAGCTTGACTAGATCCTCCAATTCCAAGCTATTTCAGTGTGAGAGGAAGAAGGTAACACATGAAACTGAGTAAAAAATGATCATGATACCATTACGATCAGGCCATCATAGAGTTATCATGATCCTCGACTGGATCCTCCAATTCATAGTGTTTTGACATAGGATTATAGAGAAGTGGAAAGGAAAGTTGGCTTTCATTAACTGACAGTCTCAAATCAAAATACATAACCAGGCATAGCTCTGGTATCAAAAAATTACAATAATGGGAGATCTTCTCCACCATCCCCCCCTTCTGTTAAAAAATGGAAAAAATGCCTACATATACTCTGAGAAAAACCCAGCAGCAGGTTCGAGTCATGGCATTGAAAGCTTTACGTTTGCATGCTTCCTAGCAGACTGAGCGTGCAACCTCTGGTCAGACGTGAACTTTTCCAGACACAACCGTGTTTCAGAAGGAGCTTTCAAGCGAATTGACTAGCTGATGATCCTTTCCTGGGATTTCCATTTATGGTGGAAATGTTGTCCATGCACCACTAACTACTTCAATAATTGCTTCCTTGGGATCAGAGAGGCCTGAGTCAAACCTGCATCTGCAAGACGTGGTGATCCATATTCGGCTGTCTGTTGCTTCACTGGACTGTTGCGGGGAGACCCAGATGGTAGACGTGGATGAGGATCTGACGAGGTGGGAAAATGCGCCAACACTGTGAAGGTGAGACGGGGGGGTGCTCATGCAGACAGAGGAAACAGGTGGAGGGTGACAAGGCTATTGCGGGTGGAAGAAGGTGTGTGCACTAGACTGGGATAGGTTAGAGGTGGAGGACATAGGGAGATGAGTGAGATGAAGGGAGACAGGTGTCGAGAGGTGAGAGGGACGAAAGAAAATGGGACAAGACACCTGGGACATCAGACGACAAGGTGATGTGTCACGGGAAGGTGACGAGGCGACCATAATACGACGGGCCTGGAGGAGGGGAAGGACGAGTTGGAGGATGAGAGGGAAAAAAGGGAAAAGGAATGTGACGTGGGGGAAGTGGAAACCAAGGGAAGAATGCGGGGAGGAACACCTGGCAGGAGGTGACAGGTGGGAGCGAGGAAAGGGGAAGGAGATGGGGGTTGGGTGGATGACACTTGTGAGAAGGAGGTGAGAGCGATAAACAGAGGAGGAAGTGTATTTGGCACAGGGGGGGACCTGACAGCATGAGAGAGCGCCACATTAGTGAGGGGCCCACACTGAAAAACCACCTCATTTTGGACCTTTGGATAAGTGGGTATTAAACCTACTTATTTTTATTTTCTTGCCAAAGGGGTCACTTCTTAGGGAAAACACCCCCTTCTTTAGGCCTCGCCCTTCCATAGAACCTTGGGCTATGACTGTGGTCCTGACCCTCAATGTATTTCGGGGATTCTCCCACCGAGAGATCTCGTTCCTTTTCTCTCGAAAACTCCGACACCAGATCCGCAAAAGGCTCAAATAAGTGCTACGTGTCCCCTTGGATCAGACGGTTCATGTGATTCAGGGAATACAGGTGCTAGGACCATTCCTGGGCCCACTTGATGTGTTTGGGTGCTAGGAATGTGCGCTCAACCCCCCAAGGGATTAACATTTGACATTTTGGGGTTTCCAAATGCAATGGAGGAGAGACCCCTTGTCTCTTGAAATGCCGACCCTCGAAACGCCGACTAGCTGACACCTGTCCCTACAGGATCAGATGACCCAGATCGTCTCTTTGATCAACGGTCTCGAGATTTTTAGGGCTTCTGGCACTGAGGATTCATGATGCATCTCTTCTCCATTCTCCCGGTTTCTAAACCGCGAAACCATGGATGGCTGCCACCTGGCCCCCAAGATCAACGACTCTAATTCTTTCATGACTTCTGACCACCAAGAAAAAGTTTTGACGTTAAACACTGGGAAACTCCATGTTTCCATTTTCCCGATGACCGTCGATCTTATCCGCTGATACATCCATGCCGTTGAAATAGTCTTTCCATGCTCGCTTTCTTCGAAGCTTGAAACAAGATTTTTCTGAGTATTGTGTTTTGGGCGCTTCTGGTTGCGACCTTGGATAACTTCATTTGATGGGTTTTAAAACCTCATTTCACGCATTTTACACCAAGGGTCCGAATCTGGAGAGAAACTCCCCCCTTACAAGAATTGGTGATAATATTAGGCTCCATGGGGGACGACACACTCCCTGCGGGCTGCCGAGAACTCTTTTTGAAACTTCAATGCCTTAGTGTTCAATTGTGGAGTCATGCTCTGAGATATTATGTTGAAAATAACCTACTAAAAATATGAACTACTCTGTTTATAGAACAGGAAGAAAACACACATGCTCCAGAGGAGGATTATTTATGTACAAAAACTAAGCTAACTGATATTTACAAAGAGCTATGTGAAAGCATACTTCCACCAGAGCCATTCAAACAACCTCCTAACTGAAGACTTATTTATTCTGTCACCGATAAAGGGATAATGGAATGATGACAACATTTTGGTAATAGTGTTCAGTGTTCCTCCCAGTGCAGAAGATAAAATAATGCTGGGAGGCTTTAATATAAGGAAAAAATGCAACTCCATGTACTCCCCTATGGGGTCATAAAAAAGGTGACAAAACTTACTAGGTTGGTAACAATAAGTTTTCTCTATTTCACAGATTCTCCCCTATGGCCAAACGTCTGCGGAAAGTATGGATGAGTGAAAATTTGATGCAAGCCGCCGATCCACTTTTCCTTGGTCTACTCCGATCACATCTGCTAGCTGATGGCAAGAAATATCCTCATGTATAACAATGGATGGTTCTTTCTCCTTATCGAACTGCTTATTTATGATTACTGGGGATCATAATAGCTACATATCTAGTCCCTCCTCTTCTTCACTAGGATATTCATCAAACATGGGCTGCTCCTGGTCAGTGTTTGAAATAACTTCTTCATCATAAACCATGCTGCCTAAAACATCTGCTTCAGGGACAGGAATATCCTCTGCATCATCATATGAGTCAAAAATAGGTTGCTCATATCTAGGATTTTGAGGGAAAGGGCTAAAAAGAAAATCAGTTTCCATAACAGGCTCATTCTTTGCACTTTCCTCACCGAGGAAGCAAACACTGCTTTCGTATGATGCAGATGAACAGGGAAGAGAACAAACTGATCTCTGATCCAAGTCATCTCCATCATCCTCATAACCTGCTTTTGAATCAGTTATATCTTGATTGAAATCGTTGTATCCCTCACAAAAAATATGACAAATTAACTCAGAGGGATAAAAGTTCTGATGGTGAGCGTTGAAAGTTGCGTGAAATTTCCCCAGGGAGGAAATGCTAGCAGGGGGTAGGGAGTAAAACCACTAATGGGCATAGCCCTCCAATGAGAACCTGAACATCTTCATCAAGACATCCTGGTGAAAAAAGTTGTGCTCAAGCATGCATATATGAAAATTAAACAGATGCTCACTAGGATGATCATGCTCGCTACCTTTGAACCTCAAAAGATAGTCATCGCATTCATTTATAGGTGACACTGGATGGGGATAACCATCTATGGATGAGAAATCGAAGGGGGAAAACCACTTGGCTAGGATAGCCTCCATAGCCCTTTGATTTGTCTCCCTCAGTGGAGTTTCCAACAGATTCTGCACAGTGGAGTCACCATGGTGAAAGATAATGAGTCAGAACAATGTGTCCAACTTCAGTTCACCATCTAAAACTGAATCACTACAATGTGGCTCTTTTTAGGGAGCCTCAGGTGTGCTAGAGGCATCTTTGGAGTGGAACTTGTGTGTTTGCCTCTCAAGATCCACAACCGAAATAGTGGAGTTGCCAGTGTATTCGCATCAATGGAGTCGCCATATGCACAATAGAAATCTTGGAGGGCTCTGATGTCTGATGCACCTTCAGAATCAGAGACTCAATGTCATTCAATCCCAGGGAAAATATTCAACTTCGTCCCCAGAAAAAATGCCATAAATGTTATCACTAGAAGTCACCTCTAGATTGTAGCAGAGGTAAGCCCGATACCCATCAGTTTGTATGTCACAGGTTGGTCTTTTAAGGGTGGTCTAATGGACAAAACTCAGCACTAGAATGATGTTACAACACAAAACTAGACAAGAAATGTATAGGGAAGTGAGGGCCATATTAACTTCAGTCAGTGGATTGAGTTTAAAAGGCGAGAAGGGGGAAGACTTAGTGAGAAAAATGAACAAGACTGCTGTAGGCATCAGGCCTTCCAACAACTTGGGGAAAAAACAACAAGACACTAAAAATATGCCTATGTGACACAGTTACAATAGTGCTATAACAACTTGACTGGATCCTCCAATTCCAATTTATTTCAGTGTGAGAGGAAGAAGGTAACACAGGAAACTGAGTAAAAACTAATCATGATACCATTATGATCAGGCCATCATAGCATTATCACGATCCTCGACTGGATCATCCAACTCAGAGTGTTTTGACATAGGATTACAAAGAAGTGGAAAGGAAAGATGGCTTTCATTAACTGATTGTATCAAATCAAAATACATAACCAAGCATAGCTCTGGTATCAAAACATTACAATAATGGGAGCTCTGCTTCACCACCCCCCCCCTTTCATTCAAAAATGGAAAAAATGCCTACATATACTCAGAGAAAAACCTAGCAGCAGGTTCGAGTCATGGCATTGAAATATTTACGTCTACATGCTTCTTGACAGACTAAGCGTGCAGCCTCTGGTCAGACGTGAACTCTGCCAGAAGAAACCGTGTTTCAGAGGGAGCCTGCGAGCGAATTGACTAGCTGATGGTCCTTTCCCGGGATTTCCATTTATGGTGGAAACGATGTCCACCCACCACAAACTACTTCAATAATTGCTTCCTCGGGATCAGAGAGGCCTGAGTCAAACCTGCATCTGTAAGACTTGGCGATCCATCTTTAGATGTCTACTGCTTCATTGGACTACTGCAAGGAGACACAGATGGCAGTCATGGATGAGGATCTGACGAGGAGGGCGAAGGTCCCAACACTGTGAAGGTGAGATGGGGGGGCGCTCATGCAGACAGAGGAAACAGGTGGAGGGTGACAAGGCTATTGCGGGTGGCAGAAGGTGTGCGCATTGGACTGGAATAGGTTAGAGTTGGAGGAGATAGGGAGATGAGTGAGATGAAGGGAGACAGGTGTTGAGAGGTGAGAGGGATGAAAGGAAAGGGGAAAAGACACCTGGGACATCAGATGACAAGATGATGTGTCACAGGAAGGTGACGAGGTGGCCAAAATGCAATAGGTCTGGAGGAGGGGAAGGAAAAGTTGGAGGATGAGAGGGACAAAAGGGAAAAGGAATATGATGTGGGGGAAGTGGAAACCAAGGGAAGAATGCGGGGATGAACACCTGGCAGGAGGTGACAGGTGGGAGCGAGGAAAGGGGAAGGAGATGGGGGCTGGGTGGACGACACTTGTGAGAAGGAGGTGAGAGTGGTAAACGAAGGAGGAAGTGAATTTGGCATGGGGGGACCTGACAGTATGAGAGGGCGCCAAGTTAGTGAGGGGCCCGCACTAAAAAAATGCCTCATTCCGGACCTTTGGATAAGTGGGTATTAAACCCACTTCTTGTCATTTTATTGCCAAAGGGGTCACTTCATAGGGAAAACACCCCCTTCTTTAGGCCCCGCCCTTCCATAGAACCCTGGGCTATGACCATTGTCCCGAACCTCAATGTATTTCGGGGATTCTCCCACCAGGAGCTCTCGTTCCTTTACTCTCAAAAACCCTGACACCAGATTCATGAAAGGCTCAAATAAGTGCCACACATCCCCTTGGATTGGATGGTTCATGTGATTTCGAGGAATACAGGTTGTAGGACCATTCCTAGGCCCGCTTGATGTGATTGGGTGCTAGGAACGTGGACCCAACCCCCTGGGGGCTTAACATTTCGCATTTCAAGGTTTCCAAATGTAATGGAGGAGAGACCCCTTGTCTCTTGAAATGTCGACCCTCAAAATGTTGACTATCTGACACCAATCCTTGCAAGATCAGATGGCTTAGATCTTCTCTTTGAGCGACGGTCCCAATATTTTCGGGGCTCCTCGCACCGGGGATTCACGATGCATCGCTTCTCCATTCTCCCGGTTTCTAAACCGTGAAACCATGGATGACTGCCACCTGGCCCCCAAGATCAACGACTCTAATTCTTTCAAGACTTCTGACCACCAGGAACAAGTTCTGACATTAAACATTGGGAAACTCCACGTTTCCATTTTCCCGATGACTGTCGATCTTATCCACTGATACATCCATGCCGTTGAAGCAGTCTTTCCTTGCTCGCTTGCTTCGAAGCCCGAAACGAGATTTTTTTGAGTATTGTGTTTTGGGTGCTTCTGGCTATGACCTTGGATAAATTCATTTGATGGGTTTTAAAGCCCCATTTCATGCATTTTACACCAGGGGCCCAAATCTGGAGAGAAACTCCCCCCTTGCAAGAATTGGTGATAACATGCACATTTGTTTTTGTACCCCCTAGACTAGGCCTTAGATCATACTTCTTTTGAGGATGATTTTGAAAAACTTCATCTTCCTTTATGTCATCATCAAACAAGTTTGACATTAGATAAATTTCATACTCTTACCGAGTTAGGTGACTAGGATGGAGGTTAGCTTCATTAAAAAGTACTGTAGAATAATCTCCAACATCATTACTTTCCTCCATCTCTTCAACTTCATTGTTTTGAAAAGGGGGTATAATCCTTTGATCTTCAACATTCCTTCTTTCCTTTTGCATGGTTTGAGGGGCATTTTTGGGCCTTATGAACTGATTAAGTTTCCTATTTGTAGCTTCCTAATAAGGTCTATTTGGCTGCTTGGCTTCCCATTTTAATTTATCTATCTCTAAAGTTAGAGCCTTCAATGTTCTGGCCATCTCATCATGTTTTGGGTCAAAAGTTTTTGGGTTATAAGAAGAATAAGGAACCTCTTCTCTTTGTTTATTTTTGTCCCTATCATATTTTTCCTTTAATTTTTCTGATGCTAGAATATTATACTTGACCTCAAGGGCCACCCCTTGCATAGATAGCAAAGTGGTTGACCTTCTCTCCCTTAACAAGAGAGAAAATTCAACATCAAATGCATTTGCAAATGTGATCTTGGATGAGGTCTCAATTTGCTTGATCACATTAGGGATTTTGTTGTACATATGATTAAACCTCTTAGTGAAATATGAAATAGACTCACCATTCTTCCTTCTCAAAGCCCCAAACTTGGTGATTTAGTACATGTAATCCCTCTTATCTCCCCATTGTTTTAGAAAGGTTTCATTCAATGCCTTAATACCTGAAATAGAGTACGGGAGAATACCACGAAACCAATTCCTTACCTCTCCATCTAGGCTCTGCACAAACAATATCATCCAAACGTCTGCATGTTCAATGTTAAAATTGTCTGCAAAGCTGTAAAAAGATACCATATGTTCCTCAACGGTGAAATATCCTTCACCATTGTACCTAGGTAGATATTTCATGTAGTCTCTTGTTGGAAATGAATTTAGGTTTTGAGGCAGCACTAATGGTGCATACTTGGATGTAATGATGGCCCCCATCCTGTTTACAACCATCTTTGAGACAAATGGGCTTTGAGGATTAGGAGGAGATATTGCGGTGGTTTCTTGAGGAGATGATGAGGTAGAAGTTGAAGCTGAAGATACATGATGGCTTAATACAAGGGGATTTTCAAAAATTATAATCTTAGACTGCTTATTGTTTAGGATAGGGGAAACCTTTTCAGATGCAGGCTTGCCTTTGGAAGATAAGAAATGTATCTGAGCAAGTGTGGATTTTCTTAGTTGTCTCTCTAGATCAGAAGTTGTTGTGTCACCATTAGGATTAGGGTTATCTTTTGAGGCTTTATTCTGATCAGAGTTTGATTTATTAAATCCCTGCTTGGGAGGTAAATTTCCTTTGTTGGATTTACATTCAGTGGAGTCGCTAGGTGAAATATGGTAGTCAGTTTTGTGCCTGATCTTTGTTCACCATCAAAGATCAGATATGATCATTTTCATTCTCCCAGCAAAATATGATTTGTTACTCCGTTCCCCAGTAATGGTGCAAGAAGATGTTGGTCCTAAGGTCTGCACTTGACTACTAAGGGAAGATCTAGGCCACTTTAGTTATTGGGATGATTGGTTTTTTATAAGTTTGGTTGATTTGTTTTGATGTTCAACTGATGGATGAGCTTCAAGGGCATGGGTATAGTTGGACTATTCAACAATAGTCAATACAATGTTTCCCTTAGCCAGTGGCATGCATTCTGGTGTAGCAGATTAAAATTTAAAAGTATAATAGAAACACTAACAATCATACAATTTGTCACTTGAAGCTAGAAATTTTTGATCTAACACAATGCATTAAACCTAAAACAATACTTGTAATACATTTCTCAACAGGTTGTAAGCACATTAGCTAAAAGATAAATAATATTTTCCTTGAAAAACATTCAACATACATCCAAATAAGAACAAAAGACAAGCAAGATTGAGAAATACAATATGTTCACCATAAATCATATTCATTGACTAGAAAAATTTGTAGATCTTACACTTCATAAACCCAAAAAGTTGAATCTCTTTACATTCCCATATGCTTCTATTTATCCACCCAAGGGATTCAAATGTCTATCTCATATCCTAAATTATAGAGTTAAGCTATTCATTACATTCAGATATGTAGATCTTAAACTTCACCATTCAGTTATGATTACTTTTCAAGAACACTTCTTTACATTGAGTGAAGTAGAGTTTAAGTGCTAATTTGTAGGGATAAATCCCCTTTTTGGGCCTACAACGTCGACCTAACAAAGCATTGTTTTTATAAAAAATAAATTACATTACAATTGGTTGTGGTATCTTGAACCAAAACAAAAGAGTCTCTAACTGAAACTAGAGCCATTGTTGATAACAAAAGTCTAGTAGCTGCACCACAAAAGTCTTCAAAAGCTGAAACTTGTTATTGACCTCACATGGATCTACATGTATGCGACTAACTGGAGAAAGGCCTTCAACATTGAAGAAAAAATTGCATAGGCTTCGAAATTTCCTACTTGTTGACAACAACATACTTTGATTTCGTTTAGGAACATGCAGGTCTTTTGATGTTTTTTCTACAACTTCTGGTACTTTCTTTGTAGTTTTGAATGTTGCATCTCAAAAGTTTGATATTGGTTCTACAACTCTTGAATCTGTTGCCTCATACTGTCATTCTTCTGATTGAGGGTTTCCACCTTCTCTTTACTGTCCTCCATTTCCTTGTTACCTTTAACTTTAGGCTTGATATTTGTTTTCACTCTATTCTCAGCTTTAAGTTCATACTCTTCATCAACAACAGGCCTATTGAGATCAATGGAGAGCTTATATTTCTCACCTCATACCTTGGATTATTCTCAGGTTTATCTCTAATGATGTCTTTCATAGGCTCATATACCCTTAACATTTCCCCCCCTTCCTCTGGTTTGGTCTCTTCTAAAAATTGCTTTGGGACATGCTTTGTTTTGGACCAGTCTCTTCTAAATCTTTCTCTGCGTCTGGACTTGTGTTGTACTTTATTTCCAAATCAACAAGTTTAATACCTGATCTCTGTCCCTTGTTGTGTTTCTTTCTGGTCTTTCCTATTTTCATTTGTTTCAAAGTGTGGATGGCCATTTCTTCCATGTTGGTAAACCCAAAGGGATCTTCATCAATGTCTTGGTCTTCTATGACGATCGATTTCTGCTCCTTGAGGGATGGATCGAAAAAGGCTTTGAAATTTAGCCTTAGTTAGTTTGTCAACTTGGTCTTCCGATTTGGTTTACTTGGCATCCCTGGGACATGTTTCCACCTTTTTTTTTTCTGCCCTGGTTTACCTTAGGAGGCTCCTCAATGTGTGTGTCAGATGGCACAAATTCAACTATAGCCTCTTCAGGAATAATCTGCTTATTCTTCTGTTGTGTGCTTGCTTTTAGTTTAGGATTTTTTTCTGCCTACATACCAATGGGCACAGTTTGGACCTCAAGATGCTTAGGAGATGGTAGGACTACTGGAAAAACTTGTTTCTTACCCATTCTGACATATACTTTATCATCTTCCTTGGCCCTTTGTTTCACTATGGATGAATTCAGTTTCCTTTGAGGTATTTCCTTTTTTCCTGGAGTGATGGATCTTTGTTTGAAAGATTTGGTCCTTATTTTTGTAGGTAGGGTTTGTTCTTTGGAATGCTGGATGGTTTTTGATGAACTTCTAGGCTCCGTGGAAACCCTAGTTTCGTTAGGAACTTCCATTTCCTGTTATGATGGTTGTTGTGCATTTGGATCTTCTTCTTAAAACCCTAGAGATACTATAAGTTCTGCCCAAGACATTCCCAATTCACTGAGAGCATAAAGAACTAGTATTTTTATAAATCCCCGATGGTAGAAAATTTTGGGTGCAGTTTGTGGATAGTTATGGACTTGTTTGGACATCTTGGTTAGGATTTTGAGAAGGTAGAATGAGAGATTCATCTCCTTATAACCATTTAGATGCATGATAAATATGAGATGATAGCAATCGATAATCGAAAACCTAGCCTCTCCAATGATGTACCTCTGAATTTCCGACAGGATGCATTTCCATTCGTCTCTCATCCATTCGAACGAGATTCCATGGCTCGAGTCTGGGTTCTGATGCTCTGCTACCAGAAATTGGTTGCACATCTTAGCTATTAATTTCCCTTTCTTGAACCACCTCTTTCCACTAATAGGGAGAGCACAATATCCAAAAATAAAATTATCTGTTATGTGGATTATTACATCCCCAACTTGTGTCTAGAATCCATCAAAGTTCTGTGCAAAAATTAGAGCAATTTCTGTATGGTGTCCATTGAAGGAATAAATGAAATCATACCACTCGCCTCGGTTGAATATATCCCTGATCTCTAGTATGGCTTCGAACAAGTAGAACCATGTTGCATCTACCCTATGAAGCTTCCAATGCTCTCTTGGTGGTATCATTGTTCCCTAGCTTCCCTTTGTTGACAATGGTGGCTGAGACCATGCACTACTTAGGGTTCACTCAATATCTGCAATGGAAACTGCACAGGGAAACAATGCACATGATTTCAAGGGTAATAGGAACACATGAGAAAGATTTGGGTGCCAATGCAATTCATTGAAACTTTGAAATATTTTTAAACCATGAAAACTCATTAAAACATTATCTATCTGTTGATTGCAAGATTGCTGACAATCTTGCAATCAACACTTTTACACTTGTAGGCCTTGGTTAATTCTTTTATGATCTGTCAGTGATTTAAAAAATGGTGATAGGACATGTCCAAACTCAAATCAAGACCTGAATCAACCGTATAAAAAGAAAAATAACTAACATTAAGAAAAGAAGGGGAAGACATAAAATAAAATGACTTACCACATAGTGAAGAAGAAAGACTAACTAAGAGCTAGGTTGATAGATGAATAGGCTAGTTTCATGAGTAGAAGGGAGAGGTGCAGGCCTAGGATCTAACACTTCCTAAATACCAATGATGGGATCTTTAGTATGGTTTAGGAGTTCAAATATCTAGTTGAAAAATAGATATGGAATAATATCAAAGTCTTGAGATTGTACAATGAGGGTGAGTATACCTCCAAGGAGTTTGAATGTTTTGGCAAGGAGGCATGAATCAAGAGGGTGTTTATTTTTTCGCATAACCCACTATAGAAGGGGTTGTAGAGTAGAATAAATGATCCATAATAAAGGCTACTAAGGACATGATTCATGACGAATACTTGTTGATGTTTCTTTGGGAAGAGGCATGCAACACAACATTCTACATCAAAAAATGGTGTTATTTCATGATCTTGGAGGAAAAGACACCCAAGGAGGAATTCACTGGTGTAAAGCAAAAGGTGATTGATTTCCACATCTTTCATTGTCCAGTTTATATCCATGTACTGGTAGAAAACATGACTAAGTTGGAACCCTCCAACATGAAGTGTTTATTGGTGGTTTATAGTGAGACTTCAAATTATTATAAGATTTGTATTCCAAAGTAGAGGAAGACAATAGTGAGAAGGGACATAAAATTTGAGGAAGAATTTACATCCAAAAAGTCCCATGAGCCTATTCTAGTGATAGAATATGAAGATATGGGAGCTCTAAAGGTTGAGCTAGGCTCACATGTGACTTACAAATTAGTACACCAATCTTCAAGTGAAAAATCAGAGATAATAGCCCCTTCCACTTCCATAAGGAGATCTCAATGGTTCACTCAAATATTAAGGGATGATCAATATTATGTTGAGTCTCCTAAGAGCACATTTAGAGAGAAAATACCTTTGAAGAAGCTTCCATACTACATGGAATTGATGAACATCATCATATATTCCAATCCTTCCATATTTTAGGATGCAATAGACTAGCAAGTATGGCGAGATGCCATGGTGGAGGAATACACCTCCATCACGAAGAATGATGTTTGGGACATAGTGCCAAGACTAAAGGGGAAGTAAGTAGTGATTTCTAAGTGGCTTTGCAAGATTAAACATGCAATAGATGGAAAAATTGATATTTTTAAGGTGAGGTTCATGGCGACATGGTTCTCCTAAAAAGAGGGAGTGGAATATGAGTAGACATTTTCTCTAGTCTCTAGGTACAATTCCATTATATTAGTTATTTCCTTATTTTCATTTATGGGATGGAGGATACATCAAATTAAATTGAAGACAACTTTCCTTAGTAGGATCTACATAGACAAGCCTCAAGGTTTTGAGGTAAATGGGAAAGAGAAGAATGCACTAAGAGCATGGTATTCTAGGATATATGGATGTTTGTAGAGTATGAGATTCACCAAAAGAGAAACATATCCTAGATTATATTATATATTTGTTGGATGTAACCTATGTTTTTGGTGTTGTATGTAGACAAATTATTTCTTACATGTGATAATTGTAAGGTGAAAAGTATACATGGTAGTTGAGTTTAAGATCAAGGAAATTGACATGATTCAAGATCATTGTAAGGTGTAAATTAGACAGGGTAGTTGACATCGAGATGAAGCACATTGGCATGATGCATTACTCCCCAGGTTTGGAGGTTTGGTAGAAACTAGAAGAATTTTTCCTTGTCAATGGTAAGTATGTAGTTGAGATCCCGAAGAAATTTCAAATGGAGGATTCCAAACCTATGTCTACAGCCATGATTAGTAATCTGATCAACATGACAAATTTAGATTCAAATTTTGTAGATCCCATGTTGTACAAGTAGCTGATAAGTTCCTTTATGTATTTAGTCAACACTAGGCTAGGAATATGGTTTTTACCGAACACCATGAGTTAATTCATGGAGGAGTTGAGGCATGAACATTGGGTAGAAACAAAACATGTGCTCAAATACCTGAGGAGAATAATGGAGTATGGCCTAATATATATTGGATATGGTGAAGTGAATTTCTAGGGTTATTCAAACTCAGATTGGGAAGGAATTGCAATAGATAGGAAGATAACCTTAGGGTGCAACTTCATCTTGGGATCAATGATGATATCCTAGTTCAACAAGAAGTAGAATTTCTTGACACTTATCTCAATAGAGTTAGAATACATGGTAGCTATTACTTCTAGTTGTTAGGCCATTTGGATTCACAATTTACTTGCAGGATTGTTTGATCAGGAGTTGCATCCCATAGTCATTTACTATGATAATAAGAGTTGCATCAAACTCTTTGAGAATCCAATGTTCCATGACAAGTCCAAACACATAGATATCATGTATCACTTCATAAGAGATATGATTCAAAAGGGACTAATGAATCTCCAATATATTCCCACAGATCAATTGGTAGCTAATATTTTGGCCAAGTCCTTAGAAAAAGGGAAGTTTGAATCATTCACAAACATAGTTGGATTGGTGCATAATTCCTTCCTCGCTAAGAGGGAGTGTTGAGAAATGTATCTCAAGTAAGAATTTATTTCATAGGTTTCAATGAGAATGTGCAAGAAGTGGTTTGAGACATTTCCTTGGTGACCACTTAGGGAAAGTGGGTAATAATTCCATCTTGTAATTTCACTTGAAAAAATAAAAGAAAATTGAAATTCTAATGTTTTGAAGTCAACTAGTCCTAGGAATGTAAATGAAATGTTCTAGAAGTTCTATAACATTAGTGACTTACATTAAGATTTAATATTAACTATATATATCAAAATTGAGAGAGGTGGTAGCTAATATCAAGGAGATTAGTTGCTAGGATTAAGAGCATTAGTTGTCTTCTCTCAAATCATAAAGAGGAAAAGATAGGAGAATTTGATCTCATGTGATAAGAGAGTAGGAGAGAGAAAGAGAAGGGCATATTGCATTCAAGGAGAAGATGAGAAGATTATTGAAGTGACTAGAAAATACAACACACCATACACTATTTTAATAGTTTTTTTCATGCACAGACCATGCACCTTCATATCTATAGGTCATACTTTATATTCTATGATCATTTAAGTATGCTTCAACATTTAGAGGTGAGGAAGAGAGATCTATTTTTTAGAATAGGAAGTAAAAGAATATACCATAATTTTGTAGCCTTTTCCTTTCTCATAGGCTATACACTTCATATCTAGGAGATGTAATGACTATACAACTGCTATTTAAAGTAGGCTACAAAGGTCACCTTGTAAGTTTTGATCAAAGGAATGAAAATATGATTAGAAGGATAAATTCCCGTGTATGTGTTTTATTTCTTCCACTATTCATTTTTTCAATTACTATGTGATTGATACAATGTTAAAAAAATTAATTTATATTATTAAATAAATTCTATTTTTGAGTTATTTAATGAGAGAACATTAAGACAATATTTACCTCAGCTTTAAAAATTTATAGGATACAATAACTCCTTTAACACCATAGTTAATAATAATGGCATTTTCTTCATGTTTCTTGAGAAGTCATTAGGCATTTCAAGTATAGTTCCTTACTAAGACTAAGAGAATGTAATATCCCTATTATTGATATTTTTTTAGCAAGAAATTGTTTGATGAAGAGAATCACCAACTTGATTTCCCCACTGAAAACAAGAGGATGGCTGAAGAAAATAGGAGGATGGGACACATGTTGGAAGACATACTTAGATAGTTTCGATGGTGAAATATTAAATAATTCCATTCACTTAAAAAATGTCTTCCAACATAATTATTTCTTTAATAATGAATATGAAATCAATAAGCGAGATGTATTCCTATCGTAATATTATTCATCTCCATGCTGCTGTTCACACTCAAGTTTAAGAAATTTATTGTTCATGCATTTACTAATTTAAGCGTTAGTCATTAATGCAATTGATTAAAGTAGACATTAACTAAGGGCAACATGTCATTGTCATGTATAAATCCATGTGTCATCTTTTATAGGATGCTTACAATGTGCGGGATATAATCCATATGTCATATGCCTTTAAACAAAAAAAATTATCCACGTATTTAGCCACCTATCCATATGTTATGAGTGTTTTATATGTAGGCTCTTCACATAAATCTCAAATGATTATTCCATTTTTCGATGAATTGTGTTAGTTCCTGTTGAAGGCCAGGACTCTTGCAATCGATTTATCGTTGATCATGTATCACTTAAATTTTGATTTAAAATATTTTTCCATTCTCCAATGTCGTACATAGCAAGAGGAAAATAATGATTTTTTTGCCATATATAAATTACTTTTATAGAGAATGCTATTGGATGATACATTTGGAGTCTTATTGCTGAGGTGATGTAATTTTTCATTGTTAAAATATATAACCTAAAGTTCAAAGTCATTGTCACTGCTTTAAAGATTTTAAGCTAAAGTTTAGAGTCATTATTCCTTTGCCCGCTACCACATTATGTAATTTTACATTGTTATTGTTATCGTTGTTAATAGATTACAAATTTGTTTCAGGTCTACCTCACTGCTTTAAATTTACTAATTTATGTCAGTTATTTAAATTTCACTGACAGACGTTCCTTCGGAAATGTTGAGCCGATGCTATATATTTATTTATATTTACTAATTTATATCAGTTCTTTAAATTTCATTGACAAAATGCTCCTTCGGAAATGTTGAGCCACTGCTGTCTACCTGCCACCGCCTCACTACCACCTCTTGCTCGCGGTGAATTTTATCAATATTGTCTAGTATCTTTATCCAGTTCCACTGCCATCATCAACTATTCAGATGTTTTCCCTCTACATTGTATGTTTCATATTCTCCTTACATATTTAGAATTGAATTCCAAGACCATCGTATTGTCTAGATACAAATTCATCACTGGTTCGTTGGCGGTTCAAATTTGTTCCACCTTTAATCATCATTCATCATACATTTACAGATTCATCAGTGGTTCATCAATGGTTCGCTAGGGGTTTCAATAGTTCACCTGCAATTTTGTTCCACCTTTAATAGTCAGTAAGACCGATAACTTTCATTCCTATTTACTGTGTGCAAGTAGGAAATTGGATTTTTTGGATTCACTAATTTTCATTCCTATTCACTGTTTGCAAGTAGGAAATTGATTTTTGATTCCTATTTACTATTTGGTAGTAGGAAATTGATTTGGTACTAGCAAAAGATATCTACGTTGACAAAAAAATTTATTCCAAGTTCGCAAACTAACAACAAATATTGGTGGTGTTTCTAAAGTTTAGATTGAAATATAAAAAAATATTGTTATTGTTCTCTAAGATTTATTACACGAATTTGGGATCTCCTATGCTATAGTAGTCAACTGCAAAAACCATAGTTTCAACAGCCAAACTGTATCCTCACACTTTGTAAATTGACAATACAGGTCCAAAGTTGTGACTCAGTGACTTGCATACCTTTTTTCTTCTGGCTTGGGGCATTTTTATGGGTTCTACTCAATTGTTGATTAAGGTTGGTTGTCATTGATGTCAACCCTTGAAGAAAGACCCGTAGCAAAAAGGTTTGGGTAATGGATCCAATAGTGTTTGATGTAAATATGACTCATTATTGTTTTGTCATGGTTGATAAGAAGTAAATATGGAT
>SNQJ01S0079108.1:8974-36002 GCA_010110895.2 Picea sitchensis | reverse complement strand
TTCCTCCTGAGCTTATTCTCCTCGAATCCTTAAAGGATTCCGACGTCTGCTTTCGATCATTCACCTCTCTGAACCTTCCATCTTCACTGTTGTACTTAAGCTATCATCACTACTGTACTTGCCATCAATGACAAGTCTATGCTTCCTGTAAAACATGCCAACACTCCTTTGTACATTCTTCCTGCACCCATGTCATCTTCATTGCTGTGTCATCATCTAGCTTCTTCTGCCATAGACGATTGCCATCAATGACAACCTTGACATTCTGAATCCTCTCTGCTATTGCCATATTTCCAACAGTCTTGACTTTGTTACAGTTCGAGCTCACATTGTAAAGAGGCATTTCATATTAATACAATCAGAGAAGTTTTTCCTGCATGTTATTCTGTGTATGTTGATGAATGTCTTTATGTGTTTATGATATGTTGTAGATGTATGTTAGATGTACATTTGCAGGGATAGATAGATTTTTCTATCCGTGGGTTTACTGATTTTACGTTTGGTTCTTTGTGGCTTCATGCAAGAGGTTGCATGACAGAACACTGCGTGTTCTATAAGCCAGTGCAAAGAGTGCACTTCTGAATTCTGTGGAATTTAGACAAAGATGTGCCAGGAGGGCACACCAGAGGAAGTCATTGACTCAAGGAGGAGGCCTCAAGGTTGTTGAACACCTTGAAGGAAGAACAGTGTAGAGGAGGGAATAGGGAAGACAAAATTTTTGAGAATTTTGTGAGACTCTGCCAGGAGGGCATTGAGTGGATGCATAGGGTGCATAGAAGGAACTCTATTTTGAGTTCAGTGAGAAGACATAGTCACTGAAAATTCAATAGAAGCTTTTCCGGGAGGGCATCGAGTGAGTGAATGGAGTGCACCGAGAAGAACTCTCTTTCGAGTTCAGTGAGAAGACAAAGTCACTGAAGATTTTGTAGAAGCTCTGTCGGGAGGGCATCGGGCGAGTGCAAGGAGTGCACCAAGAAGAACTCTCTTTTTCGAGTTTTGAGAAAATAGAAGTGTCATAGGGAGGACACTCACAGGGTTACTAAACACCCTATAGGATTAGTAAGGAGTGCTTGAAAAGGAGGCTTTCAAGAGGGAACCAATCTCCATTTGAAGGAGAAGGAAAGGGTCGAATCCCTTAGAGGTTCGGGAAGGAAAAGCTCAGGACGGATAGCACAGTTGTGTGCATGGACCCTGAAAGGAGTGCAGAGGTTGAGAAGCCCTTTGAGGTTTCAGAGTGAACAAATATTAGGAGGGCAAAGTTTTTAGTAACGCAGGCAAGGCTAAAGGTCATGGACTCGTGGGATAAAGAACAAAGGTTTCAACCTTTGAAGCATTTGAAATCTTCCAAGGCTCGGAGAGAGCGCGTGCTTAGGAAGGAGCAACAGTAGTCGTCATATCTGGAGTGAAGTGGCCTGAGAGCCGCTGGATCAGGGATACGTGCATGAGGTTTAGTCACTGGGAGGTGCACAAGAAAAAGGATCTTGGACGTCAGATCTAGCACCAAGGACCGATAGTCGTTGGATCTGGAAGAAGGTGCGAGGGGTTTAATCCCTGGGAAGCTGCACATAAGAGTAGAATGGATAGTCAGAATTATCTGTGGAGAAGTTATGAAATCACGAGAACCATAGGATTGACCATCGATCTTAGATAGATCTAGACCATCGATCCATTTCGCGAATTCGGGTATCACGAGCTGGGAGGCAGAGTTCTTTGCGCTACAAACCCCTAAATCACGAAATCGTGATTCAACCTGAACCATCGATCGAGGAGGAAGGAGAGCCGTGATATTTGACACCTCGCTACATCGTGTATCGGGGTTTCAGAGGGTGAAGGAGTTGCACCTTGATCTCTAAAGTCACGAAGTGTCAAGCACCGAGGGATCGTGCGAACATGTGTCACATCTGTTAGGTGGGGACCGTGTGGTTGACAGGTGGCATAACAATAGGTGCCCAGAGAAAGGTGGAAGCGGGTGACAGTTGGTGGACACGTCGCCTGTGAAGGAGTCGACCCATTGCTAACTTATCATGCTTCGGGGTTTTGCAAAGGAGGAGCATGAGGGCTCAACACTCCAACTCGCAAAATCGTGAGTTGCGAGTAGTGCTAGCACTTATCCCTAGCCGATCATTATGTGTGGAAGGTGCTAGCGAGGAGCGAGCCATACTCGTATCGCATCTCGGGTATCAGAGGTTTGGAGAAAGAAGAGTCGAGGGTCATCAACTCATGAACTCACGAGTTGCGAAAAGTGTTTGCGTTGAGGCCAGGTTGTGGTCGCATGGAGACGTAAGGCTCACGCATGGTGTTAAGTTGTGCAGGGCGGGTTTTCACGAAGGACCTATGGATCAGATTCATTAGGTTCCAATAGGGATCTGAGGGAGTTTCTTCGACTCAAGGATAATTTAGAACGATCCTGTGCAGATCTCGGCCAGAGGGTCGGGGGTCTGTGTCACTTTAGCCTCATGGGAGTACCCCATAGATTTTCTTGTCATTCATTCAAAGGATCCTACTAGAGGCCATCCTGTTATTTTGGGAAGGCCTTGGCTAGCCACAACTAATGAATTTATTGGCTATAGAGAAGGAGAAATGACCATCTCGAATGGTCTCTCTATCCAGAAGCTCACGATTTACCCTCCAACTCAACCTATTATGGAGAATCTATGGTGGCTTGAATGTCCATACAAGAATGAATACTGGGAAGAACCTGTATTGCCTAGTGACCATGGAAGGGCACTTCCAGAGAATACACCATAAAATGTTCTAAACTAGTTCATTTTTGCTATCACATGTGTGTATTTTCCACAGTCTTTTCCCCAATTTGAGTACATGTTTGGGGAAGAATTTCAAGAACAATTAGACCCATCCATTTTTTCTTCGACATCTTTTATTTTCGAAATATATGAGTTTTCCATGTCTTATACTATGCCCTACGAGATTAGTCCAAGGAATTTTTTACATATAAACTTTGGGCTAGATACAGACCAACAGAAACAATTAGTAGATATCCTCAAAGAACAAACGAGAGAATTTTCCTAGGAATACACTAACATGAAGGGTATACACCTTGACACATGCATCCATCACATATATACCCAGGGGGAAGTGACACCTGTTAGGCAACCCCAGAGAGGGATGAACCCAACACTCAAAGATATTGTCAAGGAGGAGATCCAAAAGTTGTTAAATGTCAGATTCATCTATCCCATCTCTGATAGTAAGTGGGTATTCCTGCTTATAGTGGTTCCAAAGAAAGTGACTTGGAAATGGATAATTTGTTTTGATTTCTGGGAACTGAACAAAGCCACTCTGAAAGACTACTTTCATCTCCCTTTCATTGACCAAGTTATAGATACTTTGTCCGGAAAGAAGTATTTCTCCTTTCTAGATAGGTACAGCGGGTACAACTAGATTCTTATAGCACCCGAGGACTAGGACAAGACTACCTTTACTTGTCCTTGGGGCACCTATTCCTATAGGGTCGTACCATTCGGATTGTGTAACACTCCTGCCACATTTCAACAAGCAGTACTAGGGATATTTGTCAATCTTATTCATGATTGTGTGGAGGTCTACATGGATGAATTCATAGTCTATGGAAACACTTACCAGGAATCCTTAGACAACTTAGAAAAAGTCCTCATCAGATGTCAGGAAATGAACCTATCTATGAGTCATGAAAAATGAAAAATGTTGTTAACTGAAGGAGTGGTTCTAGGACATCATGTTTCATTTGAAGGGATAAAAGTCGATCCTCCAAAGATTGAGGTCATTATTAGACTTCCACATCCCAAGACTCAAAAAGAGGTGAGAATCTTTCTTGGACATGCCAGATATTAACAACGGTTTATTGAAAATTTTAAAAAGATCGCTACACCTATGTTTGGATTATTGATAAAAGATGTTGATTTTGTTTGGACTGAGCAGTGTCAAACTTCCTTTGAAACTCTGAAAGATAATTTGTCTCTGGCACCAGTTCTTAGAGGGCCCAATTGGACTCTCCAATTTCATATATCCATTGATGCCTCCAACACCACAATAGCAGGGGTATTGGGGAAGAAAAAGGACCAACAGTCCTATGCCATTTATTTTGTAAGCAAGAACTTGTCCCCTACCGAGTTCAACTACACAGTCACTGAGAAAGAGTTCTTGGCAGTTGTTCATGCTATTAACAAGTTTCATCATTACATTATAGGTTATGAAGTATTTTTACACACCGATCATTCTGCCATTAGGTTCCTCATGAACAAACCTATAACTAATGGTCAAGTGACTAGGTGGCTCTTCTTATTGCAAGAATTTAATATCACTGTGATTGACCGACCTGGGAAAGATAATCTAGTAGCTGACTTTCTTTCCCGAATAAAAAATGAGGATGATGATATCCCTGTAGATTATAGTTTCCCATATGAGCACCTCTTTTCCCTTTCTGTCAATACCCCATGGTTTGTGGATATGGAAAACTATCTGGCTACTAGGAAGTTACCGTCGCATTTGTCACCTGATGAAAAGCAGAAAAATATTACACAGAGTGCTAATTACTCTTAGGTTGGTCATGATATTTTTCGCACAGGTCCTAATTTGATTATTCGTAGATGTGTCTAAGAGGACGAGGTTTCCTGATATACTATGAAGTTATCATGATGGACCATGTAGTGGCCATGTGGTGGCCATTTTTATGACAAACGTACAACATATAAGGTATTACATTCATGTTACTATTGGCCTAGCATTTTCAAAGATGTTGCCAAGTATGTGAGAAGTTGTGATAGTTGCCAAAGGATAGGAATACCTACGTCATCTGAAAAAATGCCTTTGCAGGCCCAAGTTATGATAGAACCCTTTGAAAAATGGGCCCTCGACTTTGTAGGACCAATTTCACCCATGTCCCATAGAAAGAACTATATTTTGGTTTGTACGGACTATGTCACCAAATGGGTAAAGGAAAAATCCCTATTCAGGGCTACAGATAAGTCTGTTGTAAAATTTATCTATGAAGACATATTTACCCGCTTCAGTGTCCCTCGTTAAATTTTTACCGACCAAGGCACTCAGTTCACTTCCAAGCTGATGAAAGAGCTAACAAATAAATATGGGATTAAACACCGTAAATCTTCTCCATACCACCCGCAAGCCAATGGTCAGGTAGAATCCACAAACAAAGTTCTGGAAGCCATTTTGACCAAGACTGTTTTGTTACATCACCAGGATTGGGCTGATAGGATCCCATAGGATTTGTGGGCATATCAAACTACTTGGAGAAATACCATTGGGCATACCCCTTATGAGCTAGTGTACGGGAAACAGGAACGTTTACCTATAGAATTCCAAGTAAGGACCTTCTGTATTTCGACAGAGTTAGGATTTAACCTGGATGAGGCTCAAAAGAAATGAGCCCTACAACTAAATGAGTTGGATGAAATCAGGCAGGAGGCCATCCAACAAACAATATTAGTCCATAACCAGAGGAGCAAGTGGCATGACAAGTTTATTAAGAAGAATCACTTCCAACCTAGTGATTGGGCCCTATTGTTTGATTCCTGATTCAAAACCTTCAAAGGCAAACTTACCACCTATTCGTTGGGCCCTTATGAAGTAGACACTGTATATGACAATAGAGCTGTAAAAATTAAAACAATTGACGATGGACAAGTCTCCTTTGTGGTAAATGGACACCGACTTAAATTTTATCATAAGCCCAATTCTAGAGAAGATTTTCTACAGGTCATGATAGCTAACAAGGCATTGGCCTTAGTAGATGGGGAAGTCCCCCTTGTTCTTGAATAAATTTATGAATTTTCTACTGTACATATGTAAATAGTTTTTGAATTTTGTTAATAAGGCAACTCTAGAGGTTTCTGTAAGTAATTATTTCACCGGAGTACACAGTTTCAAGGATCTTTCTTCAAAACATTGTTATACTTGAATTTTTTCTCTGTTAAAGAATCAACTGAATATTGACTTACTGTAGTTAGCCATATTTTTCCGAACAATCTCATTTTTTAAGGCATTCTAAAGCAGTTTCTCTTGAAACTCTTCACCACTGTATAAGGAAGTGATACCATAACTATCAAGCCTAGAGGTCTCTCGTACAGTTTTTATAAGAAACCTGAGTAAGTGAGTCAAGTGTCTTTATCAAAGAGTAACAAGGAAATCTAATTAGCAGTTAGTCATGGAAACATCACAATAACTACAAGGAAGAAAGTAAGTTGAGCCTAAAAATACCTTTCTATTCTTTCTCAATGGTACCATCCACTACACACTAAATAGCTTGATTGTATCATATCTTTAGATAGGACATGCCCGCTTATGTATCCCTTACATTAGGACAATCACTAAGTAATATAATGGAAATTCATCCTCTAACATAAATACCATGCCAATTTAAAGAAAAAAAAAAGGAAAGAAAAAATTGTTTCAGAGTTGTTCCCCTATCTTCTTGCATAAGCAATCTTATACTAAAATATTAAAATATGGAGGGCCAGTCTTTGAGGATTTAGGAGGCTAACCTCCTGGGATACTGAACAGGTCTATTGGTAGTGGGTACTGCCCTATGGTATGACTAGGTGAACCCGCTAGAGTACTGAACAAGCTTGTTGGCAGCAGGGCATTCTACCTAGCGAGGATGGTAATCTGACAAAAATAAATCATAAATTTAAACTTGTCCTAATGTACGACATTACTTGGAGACAAAGATGACATGAAGTATGTGTAGTTAAGCTACGGTTAATGAATCTCATAAACTTTCCATTGGGAAATAACTCTAAGACTATCTTGAAACTCTCTTTCCTACCTCTTCTTATCTATATATAGGATCTCTTATCTTATAGGTGGTGCCATCGTCTAGTTGTCTCCTCAGACTGAGCTGTGAAATTTTAACTTTTCACTTGACATAATATAAATCTTCGACTATTGGGGGATACTGAATAGTTTCCTATACTTTTGATTGTGAGGTGTCACAATACTTAGGTGTGGGGAAGGGGTTCATGAGCTGACAAATGATCATTGACTATAGAAGTAGATCTTTGCAAGAATTTTTGCATTATTTCTATGATACAGGTTATTACAATGATAGTCATGTTATTTTTTGAAATGATTAAACTCACATGTGCTATAAATTAGTGAACACATACTTAAAAGACCACTCTTTATCGGTTTATCATTCCTTACAAGATGCATATTGTATGTTTGAAAACACATGTTTTATGCTTGCTATAACCCATTCATTGTAAGTTTTGACATTATATGTCAGATGCATGAACATTAAGTGAGCATGGAGTATCTTGCCTCTTCTCATTAACTATTGTGATTGTCAAAAACACTTCAAATTTGCAGGCTATCCATTATAAGAGGTGAAAATGCACTTAACACAGAGGTATCAGATGAAGTACCATATGAGGTGCTGAATGAAGTGCTGTATGAGGTGCTGAATGACGTGACATGTGAATTACACACTAGTAACTGTCCTAGATTCCAGCTAACTAGAATTCACTTACATTCAATTAATTTGGTTACAGGAATTGATTAAAAGATGCTTCATATGCTTATGATCAAATGTCCAAGTCAAAAGACTTGGACATTGATCTAAATATGCACCATTACATTGCCCAAAAACTGAGCCTTAGAATTTGAATTCTCCACACATGGTAGCTCACGCACACATGTGTGCAATGTATTCCACCTTAAGTGCATCCAAAATTGGGCTTGCACTCTATTATCTCATTTTCCCTTGCCATTTGCTCTCCTCTGCATTAAGAAATCGTGCCAAACCTCTGCCACCTTGTCCTCTTTTCAAAACACATTCGGCCTGTGCTAAATCCGTGTCATTGCTTGGCTCAATTTCATGCTTGCTTGGCGAATTCCACATCTGTCACAATGCCCAGGAGATACAAACTCTCCTCCTATGCAAACTTGTTTTCCATTCCTAAATTTTCATAGTGCAGGGAACTGTTTTTGTGCGCTGGCTAGGGGCCATTTCTTTCTAGCTTGCAGGGCCACAATGATGACCTCTCTATGAAATTTGCAGTTGGTTTCGATCGTAAGAAAACACATGTAGGGTCTCTCACGAAGAGTGGGATATAGATGGTTCAAAAACCACTAATTATCGTGCTCATGTTACAATGGGGTGTTTAAGCCCGAGTTCGGGAGCATTTCAGGAGCAAAAGGGTATTCTAAGGAGTGGATACAGGCAGAATTGGTCAATCCCCTCATCGTCATCAGAGGGTTAGTTACATGTGAAGTTAGATACTCTACTTTCAAAGATTGTCATTTTAGATTGCTGGCTCATTTTCTGTTCAACAAACCCTTGAACTTCCCCTTCTATTTTCTCAAAAGCTTGGAGAAGATGTCCTCTCAAGTGAGGAAAAATGTGACTAATCCCCACAATAGTCTCTTCCACCATGTCTTGATCAAACTCCTCATTCTTGTCGAACTAGAGAAACAAGGGAAAAATTGGGATGCCTTTATCTACCAATTTGCCTAAAAACTATCTCTCCATCCAAGCCTCGCTCTCCAAGAACCCCAAAATCCCTTGCACAAACCCTCTCTTTGCCAGAACAATACCAAAAGATTGTTGATATCCCCACTTCTTCATCGAGTAAAAAGACCAAGAGAAAATACCAAAAGAAGCCCATTGTTGACCCCCCATAGCCTTCACTCTCTCTTGATCCTACATCTAAAAAGATCCAAGAAGTAATGCAACAAGACTTTCCCATCATTCCTACAAACAAGAGTGGAGCCAATCGATTTGGTAAGGGACCCTTTCAGAAGAGTACCTGGAACATAAGAACCAAGACTTATGCAAAACCTCCACCTGCTTTGGACCCCATCCAAGTGTCCTCTGGCCTTGAGAGCCCTCATAAGAAACCTAGGGAAGTATCTGTGGATGGATTAGAGCCACTAAGGAAAACAAAATCAAAACCTACCTTACCTTACCGATCTCCCATCACTCCTACTTCACCCACACCCATTCTAGATACTAAAACTGATAGATTGTCCACATGCCTCAAAGGATCTAAGCCTTCCTCTGAGATCATCGATTTTGTCCCAACCATAGAGCAACTACAAAAAGAAAACTATCATATTGTCCAACAGTTCGAAGAGAGGAAGATAGCAGATGTACACCTTCATCATGAAAATGCAGTCCTTCAGGAAAAGTTCAAATCCCTTCAGCAGTTGGTTGATGAAACAAATAAATCTAACTGTAGCCTCAGAGCACAATTAAAGAAACACAAGGGGCACAAGGCTAAGTCTACACAGCAAGAAGGAGAGGCTTCCAAATTTGATCCTCCTCAGCAAGCCTAGTCATGAGGGGTAACTTGTTTTTGTTTGCAGTGGAACCTGTAAAATTGTAAGTGTGGGGGTAATGTTGGTCCCAAGATATGATCACTTTCATGATGGTTATTCTACACTTTTGCCACATGTACATATCTGTTTTTCATACTTTAAAGGAGATTTTTGAAGAATTTCATGATAAAATGGTATGATCGCCATAAGGTACGTGTAATTCATGTTTAATGATTGAATCAAGTATAATTCATCATGTTTTATGATATCTAAGAGCTAATTCATGTTTTTTGGTGTTACAGAGAAAAAACACACTACGTTTCTAGTTCCAACACTTGATTCGTCACTCGTTCCAACACTTGTTCCAACACTCGATCCGACACTCTCTCCAGCACTTTGTATTGTACAAAAATGGATGGCAAGTTGTCGGTTATGGCATTAGCGACCAATGTTTGGAAAATTGGGAACATGGGTTTTGTTCATGATCACCCCCTATAGCTATTGAACTCCAGACAACTTAGTTTCAGTTGTCCAAAGAGGGAGATTATTGGCTCGCTCCATTTTATCAGTTAGGGCATCATTTATTGTAATTTGTTGAATTTAGAAGTGGTTCGACCCTCCTATGGTCGACCACTTGGTCTGTAGTATTATAAATACTGCTAGGATGGTCATAAGATTGTTAATCAAGTAGAAGAACCATTGTATTGGAGACAAACTCGTTTTCCTTTGTTTTTGATATTTTACATTGCCATAATTATGCCAGAACTGCGTTTTCAAGTTGTAATGGTGAATTCGCCTTGTTAAGCTCATGGTGTGCTTGTAGGAAGTATCCATGACTTTCTGGGAGGCCCACCAATAGTCTGGTGACTATCAGTGTGTTGTTTATGCAATTCTTAATTTAATTACTCTTTTTATTTTCCTGTACATGTATGTTTTTATTATGCTAACTAGTTTGTTGTAGCTTAATTGTTTTAATTGTTTTGCAGGTTATATGAGGATACATATTAGCATGCATTGATTTTATAGACTAGGAAAAGACTTGCAAGTCTCTCTCTCTCTTAATACTAACCCCATATGCAGTTAGATTATACTTTCTTTTATGATTTTACAGTTAAGTTTAAAACAAATTTTTAGTTAGATAGAACTGAGTTTTTAATTTGGGTTTTCTTTTGACAAGGATTGATGGATGGATAGATTTAATTCCAGTTTTTAATCATAGCTTGCTCATCTTATTTTTATATAGAAATTGTTTAATTAGTTGTTGGTTAATATAATTGTTAGATTAGTTTTTAATATCAGTTTTTAATTTATGTTTTTAGTCATTTCTTTATTGTAGTTTGAATGGTTAGAAAAGAGATAGTGTAGTTTCATTTTACGCAATCTCCTTTCCTAGAATTAAAATGCAATTACATTTCTTAGTTAATGGTTGAATCTAGTTTTTCTTACATGGTGTAGAAGTATAATGATGATCCCGTTATGTTGTTGATGGTTTGTACATGAATATGCACGGTATTTAACATTATTTTTCTCATGGCTAAGTTTTCATTGGATTGTTTACTCCACACCTTTCATTTTGCGATTGAGATTAGTGTTGAGCTTATACCATTGGAATTGTCCTTTGTTGTCAAGTGTCATCCAGATATTATCCGACACTGAAGACATTCACACAACCACCATCATTATATTTGCATTGTCATAGGTTAAAATATAGTTTTCCTATTTTCATAGATATAGT
The DNA here is from genome assembly GCA_010110895.2 of Picea sitchensis. Classification (NCBI taxonomy): domain Eukaryota; kingdom Viridiplantae; phylum Streptophyta; class Pinopsida; order Pinales; family Pinaceae; genus Picea; species Picea sitchensis. Next base: position 24,991 of record SNQJ01S0079108.1, on the reverse strand, counting down.
TTCTTGCTTTCATAGACTAGAATAAAGTCTTATAGTTGTTGTAGGATAGATAGACTTTGCTTTATTAGATAGTAATTTTCTCATCATAGATTAGGCATTACATGGTAGTTTTTTGTGCTTTCAATAAAATAGATTTCCTTCCACGCATTAGAAATAGTTTTGCATTAGGCATTTAGTCCACTTGCCTCTTAGGCTAGATAGTTGTTCAATGAGAAGTTTTTGCTTGAAATAGTTAGTTGTCTTTGCTTACCCATCTATTTTCTTTAATACGTTAGATAGTTGTTTTTTCTTACTTGTCTATTTTCTTTAGTAGGTTAGTTAGGTGTCTTTGCTTATTTATTTTCTTTCATAGGATAGTTTCTCATTGAATGTAGGTTGGAAAGTTAAAATAGTTTTCTTTTTTCATTTTCTTATTATGCTTAGTAGTTTTCTTTTTCTTATTGTTAAACTAGTTTGCTTTAGATAGAGTTTTCATTTGCTTTCTTAGGACTATCCATCAACCCTTGGCCCAAAAATACTTAGGTTACCTAGTTTCAAGTTGCTTAGTAGGGTTTGCTCATTAGATAGTTTTTCTTGAGTAGATTAGCCTTAGATATATACTTTCATTAGTTAGACTATAATCCTACCAACCCTTCTACCTTTGGCATATATTTTGCTACAACTCTAAGTTTACTTACCCCAGTTTGACAATTTAATTGAGGGGTTTTGCTGTGTTTTTAGTGCATATATAACACCCATCAAAATGATTATTAGGGACAAGCATAAGCAAGGTGAAGGAACTCTTAATACATTCAATATCGAAGTTTGTCGTGCATCCCGAAGGAAGAAAATGGAAGAAGAGGACAAGCGTGATGAACAAGAGAAAAACTTTCATATGGTCTTTTATCGCATGTCATAAATGGTCGAATGAAGTATGGATATTACGAGAAGAGGATGAAGAAGAAAGAGAAGAAAAAGGAAGCACACGTTGGTGATGATGATTCGGTAAACTAAGGGGCTGGAGGAGATCATCCTGAGCCTCCATGTTCACCTTCAAGTTCTAGTTCTTCTTCCTATGACCATCCTAATCATTCTAGCCATAAATCCTCTTTTAAGAAACCATTATTAAATATTGATGTAAAATTTTCTTTACCTATGTTTAATGTAGATGTTAATCCTGAAAACATAGATAATTGTATTCGATAGGTTGAAGTATATTGTTGTGTTCAACATATTGATGAAGAGGAAGTTAAAGTGCAACTAGATTCTCTTTGATTGGAAGGATCCACTCTCGTATGGTAGGAGAGAAAGCTTCAAGACATAAGTAAGTGTGGTAATATTAATTCCTCGTGGTCGGAATTTAAATCAGAGATAAGGAAGCAATTTTATCTATTAGGGTATTTACATAAAGCAATGCTGGAATGGAAAACTTTAAGGCAAAGTAAAGGTCTAACTGTACAAAGTTTCATAGAAGAATTTAATAAGAAATCTCTTCGATTAAGCATTCCTTTGGATTCTTATGAAACTTTAATGAAGTATATTGGCACACTTCATAGTTATATTCATCATACCTTTCTCTTGTTTAACCCCACTAGTCTTGATGAAGTTTGTGTGAAAACCACTCACCTTGAGAACATGGGGAAGCATGTTCAAGAAGATCCCATGAAGAAACCTTCCAATATCCCACATAAATATTTTAAGAAGTTTAAAAGGAAGGACAAAAAGACTGCCACAGTGAGGAGAGAAGGAGGAAATCCATCTTGCACTCATTGCAAGAAAAGCGGTCATGATGATGAACATTGCTGGAAAATGCATCCAGAGAAGAAACCAAAATAGTTCGGTGGAAAGTGGAAGACAAAAACCATTGTTACAGTGCAACAAGATCTTGGTTTCGATTCAAGAGATGAAGGAAATATCACAATGGTTGGAGTACAAGGTAAATATTCCCTTCATGCTAGTTCAAGTTTCAATAATGAATCTCATGATGATGAATGAAAGAGGAATGAATTATTTCATATAAGAGTTGCATCTAAACACACTAAAATAGATACACTATTTTATTTGGGTTCCCAAGTAAACTTAATATCTGAAGCACTTGTCAAGAATATGGGTCTTGAAACAAAACCACATCCGAAGACTTATCCTCTTGGTTGGGTATGTGATAAAGAAAAACTTAATTTCACCAAACAATGTAGGGTCAGATTTTCTATTGCTCCAAAGTTGATTGATGAAGAGGATTTGGATGTTGTACCCCTTGATATATCTAGCATAGTGTTGGGAAATACTTATCTTTATGATAGAAAATAAGTCTTCTTTCATCATGAGAACAAATACCACCTTACCAAGGGGGGAGTGGAATATATTGTTAGAGCTCAAAACATGAGGGTAAATACAACACTTGTTAGTGCAGGGAAAATGAAAAGACTCATAAACACTAATAAGAGATATGTAATCATGGTCGTAAGAGAGAAAGATGTCGGGACATCCAGTGCTTTCCAAGGATGTGATCCTTCTCATAAAAAGGAATTAATTGATATTGTTTCTAAGTATGATGATATTTTTTAGGGACCAGATGGATTACCTCCTAAGAGGGAAATCCAACATGAGATACATATTCAACAAGATTCTCCTCTTCCTAATGTGGGCATGCATAGGATGTCAGTTGTGGAGATGACAGAGATCAAGAAGCAGGTACAGGGCTTATTAAATCAAGGGGTCATCTAACCAAGTTCATATCCTTGTGGTTCTCTTATCATGATGGTGCCAAAGAAATATGTCACATGGCGAATGTGTGTCTATTACCAGGCCTTCAATAAAATCATGGTGAAAAATTGATACCCTCTTCCTTGTATAGATGATTTACTTGATCAGTTGAAGAATGTTGTTTATTTCACTAAGCTGTATTTGCGCAGTGGATATCATCAAATCAGGGTCGCAAAACAAGATGCATGGAAAACTGCCTTTAAAACCAAACAAGAATTGTTTGGGTGGTTAGTTATGTCTTTTGGGCTTTGTAATGCTCTGGCAAATTTCATGCATGTGATGAATGATGTATTCAAGCCTTTCCCATATGACTTTATGATTGTGTATTTAGACGAAATTATTATTTTTAGTGGGACTTGGGATGAACATGTGAGGCATGTAAAGAAAGTATTGGATACTTTGCAAAGGGAAAAGTTGTATGTAAAATTGTCTAAATGTGAATTTGGCAAGACTCCACTTCTGTAGGTAGGTCATATTGTAGGAGGAGGATAATTAAAAATTGATCCTTCCAAAATTGATGTAATTGTAAATTGGCTTGAGCCAAAAAGTGTAACCAAGTTCCCAAGCATTTTAGGTGCAGTCCATTATTGGAGGAGGTTCATTTCAAACTTCTCCTTTATAGGAGCTCCTTTGCATGCGTTAACTAGTGTGAGGAACACTTTTCAGTGGGATGGAAAGAAAAAAAATATTTTGACACTTTGAAGGAGAAGATCAGTACCGCACCATTATTAGCATTGTCGAATCTTCAACAACCTTTTGAGATCGAGACATATGCCAGTGGATACGCCATGGGTGTAGTATTGATGCAATATCATAAGACTATCTGTTAACACTCTAAAACTTTTAACCAAGTTGTTGTTAACTATCCTACATATGATAAAGATTTGTATGCATTAGTCCAAAGCATAAATAAATGGAAGCACTACTAGTTAGGAAAGGAAACAATCATACATATAGATAATTAGACCTTACAATATCTCCAAGCACAGACCAAACTGTAACAATCTTGACACTACATATGGATGGGTTTTCTACAACAATTTCATTTGGTAATCAAGTACAAAAATGGTACAAGTAACAAGGCAGCCAATATGCTTTATAGACCTCCTATTGTAGCTTCTATTATTTTGAAGAATACTTATTTATCTCATGATAGCTATGTATAACAATATGCCATCGATGAAGATTTTAAAGAAGTATATGAGAAGCTAACCCATGGTGCACAAGTAGAGAACTATTGTCTGCAGGGAAAACCAATCTACCATCTTGGAAATCTATGCATCCTACAAGTGAATGAGTCCATGTAATATGAGAAGCTCACACTTCTCTTGTGTCTGGGCATTTTGGGGTAGGGAAAACTATGGCTCATTTGCATAGGTTGTGTTACTGGCCTCAAATGAAATAAATTGTAACTAAATATGTAAAGGGGTGTGTGATGTGTTCTACTTGTAAGCCCATTAATAGAAAACTGGGGCTATACTCACCACTTCCTGTTCCATCCCATCCATGGGAAAGTATCTCCATGGATTTTGTAGGGTGTTTACCAATGACCAAAGGGGCTCATGACTATTTGTATGTTGTAGTGGATAGGTTCAATAAGATGTGTATCTTGATGCCATGTAAAAAGAAAATCACTATTGAGCAGACCGGTAATCTCTTCTTTCAACATGTTTAGGTTCACTCTGGGTTACCAACATCCATTATCTTGGATTGACAAACTCAATTCCTTGGGGACTTTTGGACTAGCTTGTGGAGAGTGATAGACACCAAATTGCAGAGGATCATTGTTTTCCATCCACAAACCGACAGACAGAAAGAGGTGGTAAATAAAAAAATGGTACTTTTGATTCGAGGTTATTGTAGTAAGCATCCCAGGTTATGGGATGAATAGATACCTTATGTACAACATGCTTACAACTGATATTTGCATTCATCCACTGAGAGTTCACCTTTTGAGACATGTTTTGGCTACATACCCAAGGTTCCTTTGGAATTTATGTATGGGAGAGATGTCGATGTAAATGAATAATGAACAAAGGACAGAGACTGACATGACAAGTATAGGGTTGATCCTCAGTTCCAGGTTGGATACCGAGTATGGCTTCACATCAGTAAGGACAGATTGAAGGGTGAAGGAAAGAAACTCAAGTCCATTCGTTATGGACCCTTCATTATCTTCGATAAAAGTGGTACCAATTCTTTTCGTCAGTATCTTCCAGCTTATATGCAGATTTAGTCAGTTGTGAATGTCGATAACTTGAAACTTTTTGAGCCTCCCATGATCATGGATCAGGACGAGGAAGTTTCCATACCTTTAGTTGATGAGTTTCCACCTGAGTACTTGGACGAGTTACATGAAGATATCATCTTGGACAAAAGCATGAGGAGTTCACATAGGGGTGATGTTGATTATCTTTGAGTAGGCTTAAAGGGCACACATCCAAGCAAGGCAAAGTGGATTGAGAAGGACAAAGTAAGGGGACTCTTCCCTCACCTACATGTTTATTGATGAAATATTTTGGTGGTCCAAAAAGATCTCAGGGGGAAGGCATGATCCAAAAAGGATCTAGATAAGGCTAAGAACAACTAAGAACTCGTAGAGGCAACTCAAGATGCTCAGAATGGCCTCAATAGATAGAGAAAGGGAAAAAATTCAAAGTTCCCAAAACTAGGTGAAAATTAAATTATCTTGAAGAACGCATCGCAATCTTTTTAAGGATGCAAATGGCTCATCAAATGAAGTTATAGGTTGAAAGATATTTTTGGTCAAAGTTTGGTCAACCTAGCCCAGTCATCATAGGATGAGTCAACATCTATATTGCTAACGTCAACATACGTATAAAACATGTGGAAGGTGTCTAAGGTGACACGTGTCATGCTGACATCAGCAGACCTAATTTTGGAACTTTTGGGTCGATACGTGGACCAATAGGATCATGCCACGTTGCAGTCTGTATGTTAATGTGCCACAGTGACGTGGCATGATGATGTGGCACTGACATGGAACAGGATGATGCGACCCAGTGAGAGACTACCATGTGTCCCAATCATGGGCTGCCATGTGGTAGGCAGAAAAATCATAATGACAATCCATGAGAAAATTTAGAAGAAAAAAAGTTTGGCGGGTCTGCCAAATCTGGTGGACCACGCCAAACTTGGTCATGTTCTAATCATTGGAGATATGGATAGCGCCACTGCCAAAAATATACGAACAAATTTTTATTATATATATATATATAGATATATAGATAGATAGATAGATAGATATTGCGATGAATTAAAACCCAAAAGGGGGAGGCCCATGGGTTTGACCCCAGGACCTCCTCCCCACTATACGCCTTTCTATTAATGCCTAAACCAACAGGCCAACAAACTTCTTTGTTATCAACACCCATGGATAATACTCAAATGTTGACTCCACCCAGCCCTGGGGAGGAAGGCATGCGTAAGGTACGGCCTTGGGCACTCATTTTTATGCGGTCCAGTCATTAATTGCAAGTTGCAGAGGGGCACAAAAATCGAGACAAATTTTTTCTTGGGCTTGGGATCGCCAGAGTCAGATCGAGGTGTGGAGACAGTCATTTTTGGGTAATTCAATTCCATGAATTCAGTGGTGCTATCTGTTTTCTGATCTGAGCATTATTTCTACAACTTGATTTCAGAATGAGGTATACTTATGTATTTTTTCCAAATTCTTTGTTGAGTTGATGAAAGAGCCTAGCCATTTGAGAGAAGGACCCGACGATGTAGCCCACCAGGGAAGAAATCTGTTATCAAGTTCTTTGTGTTCATATTTGATTATTATATCTCTTCATTATTGATTTTTTCCTTCTTTAATGCTGCAGTTTAATTTATGCTCATTTAATTCAATTCTTAATAAATCACTATATGAAAATATCCCAAATCAAAAGGATAATCTATCAACATTGATGATCAAATATTAGAAAATGTTGATACTAACAAATTTGGGAAGAAAGAAGCTAAGCATTATATAAGATATCAAACTAAGAATATGTATAATACTTTTTTCAAAGATGAATCAGTAACAATACAAACTCAACTTTTAATTTGTTTAATAAAGTCAAGAAAGTTAAAAGAAGCTACATCATTATTGAGTATTCAAAAGTAGACAAAATATACAAAGGTGAAACAGAATGTCTTTGACAACATAACTAGTGTATTGAAAGATTTTGGAAAATCTTGAAAAAATATGTCAGTGTTGCACGTAGAGTGATACAAACAATAGTTGTTTCATCTAGCAATATAAAAGATTGTTTGACACAACATATGGAAAAAGAGATGAGAACCTCAAGAAAAACATTGTAGAAACATAGAAAATTTCGATTGAAAATAGATGCAAATGATTAACTTGCTTGTTGGATAGTGATTTCTAGAAAACCCTACAAATATAGAATTGCATAAAATGTTAAAGAGGCCCGTAATTGTTGGTTGACAGAATCTCGTGTTTCACCACATACAACGGATGTGTTGTGACGAAGAATAGAATGTTGGCATGTTTATAGGAAGAGTGTGCCTATCATTGATGGAAATAACAACAGTGACGATGGCAAATTGGCAGTGATGATGGAAAACATGAAAGCAACGATGATAGCATCAAGAATGTCTAGACTGTGACAATGTGGGGGTTTGGAGAATCTTTCTTGTGGTTCTATTACTTCATGGTGTTACTTCTTGCATATTACTTTTTGTTTTGGTGGAGCTACCTAGGCCTTCAAGAAATGTTAACATGATTGGGGGAATCATACACTCTTGGTGAGGGAGCCCTGAGGTTCTGCATGTGCATTATACTTTCATAATGATATTAAAAACAGTAGGTGCTCATCTCCTTGGCATAATTTGGAGAACCTTGGGGGTTTGATGAGGATTTTTGTGATAATGTGCTATTGGAATCTTGTGATGGATAACCTTATCTCTTGGAGTGTCTATTGTACACCTAACTCCACTCCACGTTGCACATCTAACTCCACGAATAAAAATGACTGACTATAACTATCAATGAAGCCAAAGAGACTTAGCATAACCTCGAGAGAAGAGGAAGGGTTGTGATTCTCTTTCTGGCAGAGGATTTCGAAGGGTCACATTTTTTCATCGAGCAGAGGACTTGGAGGAGAAGGAATATTTTTTATCTGATTGTGGATAGAGATGGGTCGATTTTTTTGATCTAGCATGGACTTAGAAGGGTCTAATTTCTTTTGAGACAGAAGGGTCACACTTCTTTTTGGGAAAAAACAGAAGCGTCGCACTTTTTTTCAGGCTAACACAAAAGGGTCACATTTTTCCTTGCATACACACAAAAGGGTCACAATTTTTTATAGAAGGGTCGCATTTTTTCACCCTTACACAGAAGGGTTGCATTGCATGATAGAAGAGTCTCAATGTTGGATAGAGGGGTCACACGTTTTCACCCTTACACAAAAGGGTCGCATTGCATGACAAAAGGGTCACATTGTTTGCTAAAGGATCCACACGTTTTCACCCTTACACAAAAGGGTCACATTACATGATAGAAGGGTCACAATTTTGGATAGAGGGGTCACACTTTTTCACCCTTACACAGAAGGGTCGCATTGCATGATAGAAGGGTCACATTTTTGGACAGAGGGGTCACACTTTTTCACCCTTACACAGAAGGTTATCATTTCATTACAAAAGAATCTCATTTTGGATAGAAGGGTCACACTTTTTCACCTTGACACAGATGGGTTGTGTTTTTAAAGGAAAAAAGAAGAACAAGAGGAGAGACATGAGTTTTTTTTATCTATATAGTCATTCATGCAGTTATAAGGGGTGGTAGGAGCTGAAGAGAATGGAAGAGGCTCATCATATAGAATATAGATGAGTCACAGAGCAATAAATGTAGAAGAAAAGTTCAACAAAAGAGTACAGTTGAGGCGCAAACAATAGAATCAAAAATATGCAGAAGTTGAACATAGCATAGAAGTTGAATAAGGAAGAGGATACATTGAGCAGTAACATATCATATCAGAGACAGATGAAGTAAGTAAGTTTTGTAATATTCAATTAGGGTGGTAGGGTGGTGCTAGGGAGGATTATAGTCCTCTAAATTCTAGTTGGTGCTAGAATATATTCTGGCAGTTGGTGCTAGAGAAACCTAAGAGTTTGTGCTCTATGTAAGTTGCAGCTTTCTATTACAGGTTGTAGCCTCACATTTTATTTGGTGCTCAAATACTATGATGTACATGAAATTTGGATATTGATTGACATCCAAAGAAGAAGAAGAGGTTTTCTCCCTTTATGGGTTTCCTCATGAAAATCAGTGTCTCTGTGTTTTCTGTGTGATTGATCAAATATTATATATATCTATGCAACATATTTAATAATAATATAGAATGATTTAGAAAAGAACAAGAAAAGTTTCAAGATTATATATATATATATATATATATAACTGATTCACCTCCCCCTCTCAGATATATTTCCATCAATTGGTATCAGAGTCAGTGCCTTTGATTAAAGGTAGATCCATAAGCTTGAACATGACTAGTCATGAAGGAAGTTAAACAAATAGAGCCCCTATGTTTGATCGAACAAACTTTTCCTTCTAGAAAATAAGGATGATAACATATTTAATGTCTCTGGGTGCTGATGTTTGGGATGTCATTGAAACTGGATATGTGAAGCCTATAGTCTTGGCCTCAAAATATGATAACTTGGAGTTTAGATTTAATGCAAAATCAATGAATTCCATCCTCATTGGACTTGCATAAGCCGAGTTTGTCAAATACATGCACTGTGATTCAGAAAAAAGTTAAGTAGGACAAGCTGATAAGTAGTTATGAAGGTAATGAAAATGTGAAAGACGAAAAACTTTAGACTCATAGACTGAAATTCGAGAAGTTAAAGATGGATGAAGACAAATCTATTAGTAAACACTTCTTACGTATAGAAGAACTTGTCAACACTATGAAAGGTATAGGTGAAATGATAGATGAATATTTTCTAGTCCATAAAATATTAACATATCTTCCTGATAGATTTAACTCAAAGGTCTCTGCTATAGAGGAAATAATTGATCTCAAAACATTGTCACTAGATCAACTTCTTGGAACCCTAACTGCTTATGAAATTAGAATCACCAAAGGGAAATCCACTACAAGAGAGGCATCCTTTAAAGAATAGAAGAACACAGACTCTGATATAGATGAGATTGAAGAAAATTTTGTGAGAAGGCTGACGAAAGGATCAGGAAAATACAAAGGTAAACTGCCCTTCAATTGTTTCAACTATGGTAAGATAAGTCATTTTTCCTCTAAGTGTCTTCACAAAAGAAAGGATCAGACATATGACGATGAAAAGAAGCACAAACAAAAGAAGGTCTATAAAGAGAATAATTTTAAGAAGAAAAGCCTTTGTGTAAACAATGATGACGATCCTTTAGATGATGAAAACAATGACTCTTCTACTGAAAGTAAAATAAATAATTTCATGATAATAGATTTAGAATACCTAAAAAATGAAGATACAGGAAGTCAGTTCACTGATGGTGAAGCAGTAATAGATCTTGAAGGAGAACTTGTATGTGTCATGGAAGAGATTGATAGACTCAGAGAAAAGAAAAGAAAACAAAAATAGTTACTGCTCAGGTGTGAGAAAACATGCAATGAACCATCTGAATAAATTACTCTATTAAAGGTTAAGTTAGAAGAAGCTAATAATATTGAAGACATCCTCAAACAACAATTTAAGGAAGCCAAAACAAAAGGTGAAAAACTGGAAGTTGAAGCAGTGACTATCAAAAATGATCTAGAGAAACTCCAAGCCTTATATCATCAAAATCTGATAAGTATTAAAACCTCAGAAGGATTAACCACCATTCCGAATCAGAAAAGGAATCCAAAGTTGAAAAATGGTTTAGGTAATGAAGAGGGATCAAGTAGGGGTCAGCCAAGCAACAAAGAATCCGTCAAGTTTGTAAAATCTACAACCATAGACAACAACAAACCTGCAGAAATAAAGGAAGATAATTAGCCACCAAGGAGAAGTGAAGGAAAAAGTACCAGAATTGAATCTTTAGAACAAGTAAATAATACACCCTCTGCTCAAGGAAATCATCAGCATGGAAGAAATCGACCTGCTCAAAGAAGACAACCATTTTCCAGGTACAAAGATTTGTTCTATGGATATTGATTTTTTTTTCTCTAACTTTGGCCACAAAGTTGTAAATTGTTCTTTAAGATTTAGACATGAGCAATCAAGACACCCTAGGAATAAATATCTTCCACAACAAAGAATGATATAGGCAAGTAACAAACAAACACATACTACAAATCATGTGATCGTTGGGAATAAGATGCAGATTAAGTATAACAATCGTTATGATCCTTTATTCAATGAACGAGAATGTTAAATCTGCCATAATTATGGACATAAAGATGCAAATTGTCGCTTAAAGAACTATAATCTAGATCGAAATCATAGAGTTGAAAACATCAAAGTTTGGAAGAATAAAGAAGATAACAACTGTGTGTGTGACACACCAGAAGCATATGGTCAAGAGACAAAGCAATGCAATATGTAAATGATGTAAATTGAATATAATGAATAAAATGTATCACCAATTGTAGATGGACACATACAAATACTTGGGGGATAAGTAGTCCACAAGAGAGGGAAGGGATCCAAGAGGGAGAGTTACCCATATATATTAAACCAAAAATCATTTCTTATTTCCTTCTAAATAATCCTTACCATGAACCTTCCATTAGTTGTTGAGTGTTCTCGAGCCTAATCATTGAATTCATGTAAGAGGGTTGGTGTGAGAGTCACTTCCCATAGTTATTGAGATCATGGGGGCTAAGTAAAATCAACTTGGGGAAGAGTGTAAGTCAATCAAGCAATATAAAGGGAGGAAATTTGTATGGGTAGGAGATTATAATTATGAATTCATGTTTTTGCAGGAAGAGAAGTTTTTACATGGAGTTTTTTTGCTAGCAATGGAGTTATCAGTGATGAAGCTTAAAGGAAGTTGTTTTGGTCATGTTTGGATACTTTTTGGAGCTGCAATCTCATGTAGAAAGAGGCTGCATGCCCAGGAGTAGAGAGTTGTTCAAAATTTGTCAAGGAAGCACATGTTTTGGCTATTGGGTGAATTTATGTTGCAACCGTATAATTTGTGAGGCCCCAACAATTAGAATTCTTGTTCAAACTATGTTGGAAGCCCTTGAGGTGAGTGGAAAGGCTCGAGGGACCGTGAGTAGTGAAGGGGGATTCCATTTTATGGGTTGTCCAGGTTGAGGGGAAGATAACTAGTGGACTGGAATTGCCTATGTGTTTTGACTGTTGAGAGGAGGACATTATCTAGCATTAGGGACCATCGTCTCTTGTGGATTCATAACAATGGATCAGGGGTGTCTTGTTTTTGAGATATGGAACAATAAGGCTATTGTTTAGAGGATTGTTTGTCCTCTTCAGTAGGTTTCACATTTTATAAGATAAGTGTTGTTATTTGTTGTGTTTATGCATGTATTGTGTTGTTATAGTTGTTATTCAATTTAATATAAAAATATATTTGGTTGTTTTTTCTTGTTTTGAGAAGAACGATGCATTTAAATGCCTATTTATGGGGATGACTATTGTTGTATGTATTCAGTTGTTATTGTGCACAATAAGAGTAATTATATTTTCATTTTTATGGTGCATGGGCAGTTGAATGAACTTGTATTTCATGTTGTGTTTTATTTTTTGCATTTGATTCAATATCAGATATTTTTATCGAGTCATATTATAAAGTGACGTGACCCATATGGGGGATGGGTGTGTTACAAAGTGGTATTAGAGCTCCTGGTTCGACACTGGACCCATATGGGCCAAGAAATATTGTGAATTTGAGTAAATTTTCTATTGCAGAATTCGGTTTGTGCAAATTTGGGAAAAATCGAGAGAAAATAAAAGTTCAATCCACAAATTCATGGTTAATATTCATGTTTAGAATGAATCAAAATTGTTTAAGAGAATTTAATGAAGTTAGTATGCAAGTTGCAAAGATGAATACAACTGGGAATGGTCGAAATTCAAGTTTTAATGGTTGTTGTAGAGTTACAAGTAGTTTCGGAAATCAACATTCGAGATCTCTTTTGATATTGAGATCGACGACTAAGATTCAAAATGATAAATTTAAAAAACCATAAGGTTCATTCATTTTGAAAGGTTGATCAAATCAACAGCCATGATTCATTTCATGGGTTTTTGAAATGGATCAGAATGATAGTCTTTTTTCATTTTGGTCGTTGAGGAGATGGAATAAAGATGAGGACCAAGAACATTTCCACTAATAGATCAATGGATTTGATTCATCAGGGATTTTGGTTGAAAATTTCTAAGTGTGGAAATTTTCCAAGAGAAATGGTTGATGGTCGAATTAGCAAGGAGCTTGGTTTGGTCGCTAAGAGAAAATTTGATGACTGATGGTCGGGTCGACTGAAATGGCAAAGAATTTGGTTTGGACAAAATACATCTCTGATTGTCGATGGCCAATGGTTCAGGTGTCGACCAAATATAGTGAATTATTTTCATCCACCGACAGAAATTGTCGATGGTCGATGGGTAAACGGTCGTGCATAAGACGATTTAGCGAAGTGTTTCAAATGAAATAAGGGGGATAAAAAATAGGACAATGGGATGACAATTGCATGTCAGATGATTCATGGGAGTGTTTCAAATCAAACAAGATGGATCACTGATGGGATGATAGGCTCATGGTCACGCATCGGTTGATTTTGCGAGGTTTTCAGGTCATCCAAGAGAATCAGCTAATGGCCGATGGAGGCACAAGGGTGATGATGTTTCATGTCACATTAAAATCCATGTGTCATGCCATGTAACTATCCAGGTGTTGTGCCATGTCAATAAAATTGACACCTCAGGATGACATGTCATTCCACAACAACATCCATGTGTCATGACATGTCAACAATTGCCATGTTAGCCAATAGGGTTGGTGGATAACCGATGGTTGGGTCAGCCGATTTGGGAAATGTTTTCAACAGTCATTAGGGATCATCGATAATTGATGGGACAATGCTCGGGCATTTGCTAAATTGTTAAGAAGTTACATTCACCGATGAATATAATCAGCAATTGATGGTTAGGTAAGCTAGTTTAGAGTTGTGTGCAAATCGGCTGTCATGGAGTTGGGATGATGGTTGACGATCAAGTCAACACTTTGGGAAAGGATTCATGTGTGACCAAAGGAAAGTGTCGATCAATGATCAATTGATGTATTCAAATCAATGGCTCATATTTCATGTAATTTGAGATCAATGACTCATATTTAAAGAGATGTTACAATAGTAAAACAATCAATTTTATGCAAAATGTTCTGAAATTTTTATATTTTTGAAGGTAATTAACTTGCGAGGCATTTTTTAGGGCCTAAATGATGTTTTTATCCAATCAAAACCCAAAATAATATAGTTTACCAAGGGACACCTTATCTCAACAACTTAAATAAAATAAATCGGAGAGAGAGATCCAATGATCTAAACGGTTCACAAATTTCATCATGGGTAATGCTAAGATTGAGTCTAATGGGAGAAGATAAATACATTAGCCTGTAGCTATGAGAAGCTTGCAAAAAGAAGTATAGAGATATAGGGCCTATAATGAGAGGATATTGAAGGATCAATATGAGATACTTCAAATCCTGAATATGTTGTAGAATCAAGTTAACAAATATTTAGGCACATAGAAAGACGATAGTTCCAAGCAAGTGGAGGTGTCTAGGTATCATGATAGGAGGGATGATTATGGAGAATCTAGATGATCAAGGAGTATTAGTAGGCATAAACATAATAATTCCCCAGGGAACTCTACTAGAAAAATGTATGTATGTTCAAGGTCAACAAGAAGCCCAATTAAATCTCCTATTAGGAATCGGAGAAGGAGACACGGGTCAGATAGCTTGTAAGGGGAATTAAGGAAAATCAAGCCACCATCATTTGATGGAGAAAATAAGAAATGTGAATATACATAAGCACATTTGTTGGGAATGAGTAAATATTTCCAGTTGCATAACTACTCATCAAATATGGAAGCCATAATTCTAGCGAACCACCTTCAAGAAAAGGAATCTATCTGGTGGGATCGGTTGAAGCAGGTTAAGCACCTGGATGAGAAAATAATTTCTTGGAATCAGTTCAAGAAATATTTTTAGGAGCAGTACTTGTCAGAGAAATATTATGACAAGAAGATACAAAAGTTATTTGAACTCAAACTTGGGAACATGACCATGGATGAATATGAGAGAAAGTTTTTGGAACTTCTCAAGTACATGAGCTTCATCAGAGATGAGAAGGTCAAAATTTAGAGGTTCCTTAGTGAACTTCCATCCTTTTATAAGGACAAAATTTAGTTTGACGAGCCCAAGAATTTATAAGAATCCATACGAAAGGATAAGTATTTGTATGATAAAAGCACATGAAGGCCATATTTCCAAAAGGCTTGGGATAACAACAAGAAAGGATATATGGATCAAAGGAAGAGAGGATTCAATCCACCTTTCATAAGGAATAAATATCAATCATATCAGCAAGGGAAACCATCTCAAGGTGATCAGAAAATGACAGAGTCTTTGGGAAAGAGGCCAAGAAAACATCCTATAGAGTGTTCGGGGTATGAAGGAGATCACATGTATAAATATTTTACTCATCATGGATGTAAATTGAAGACTTTTCATAGCATCAAGAAGGAGGATAAAATAGAGGATATGGGAAAAAGCATGCCAAGGATTTATGCAACCTTGGACAATAGATAAACTAGAAGGTGGAACATGAAGGGGATTTCTGAGTGGAACCAGAACGCATCCTGGACTGGAAAATCAAAGTTTTTAAGAACAAATCCATAGGCTTGGAAAAGGTTCAATGGACCTATTATGGTCCTGAAGATACTACATGGGAGCACCAAGAAGCCATGCAGGAAGCATACCTGCAAAATTTTGAAAATTTTGAAGTAAATTGATTGTCCATTTGTACATAAATGAATGAAGACTCCATTTTGGCAGTTGAAGCTCATGGAGCCACAACTTTGAAATTCCCTATCCAACCAATGTGTGGGTTGAGGGTAAATGGGATTTTATAGTTGGAACTGTAGCATGAGTCATTAAATTGTAGAATTACAATGTACTTTGATGTAATGTTTTTTCTTATATGTAAATGTGTAAACTGTTTGGTTATGTTCATTGAGGATAATGCAATATGTAGTGGGAGGGCAGTGTAACATCCTCGTTTTCAAACCCAA
>SNQJ01S0079107.1:67042-94986 GCA_010110895.2 Picea sitchensis | reverse complement strand
AAACTATAAGCAAGAATTAAACTAAAACAAACTAAAATTATAAGCATATGGATATAGAGATAACAAAACACAAAAAGACCAATATCACCAATGTTTTTAGGCTGATCTATTGATGAAATCAAAGCACAATGAGGAAAGGGGACTATGAGTCCCTTCTTCCTCCAAAGGAAGGCTCTTGGACCCTCACAAACTTGCTCTCCTTACAACAAGAAAAATAAAAATGGTGATGAAAGAACTCCTTTGCAAACCCACTCAATGGAGAGGTGGATTGCTTAATGAAATGGTGCCAAAGTGATCTTGTCAAGGATTGAGTCCTTAAGACAATCTAGGCAACATAACATTACATGAAATTCCTTGAGAAAATGAGGTTTCGTCATGGATTTTTATAGCATTGCATTGGGTTATTGTGTAACTCCTTTGTAGTGTGAAAAGAGGCTCTTTAGGGCATTATTAGGTCTTTGACCAGCCCACCATTCGGATTTAGCTCAGATTTGAGGGTCAAATCAGCTTGGGAGATGATCCATAAGTGGTTGGGAGGCTGACCAATTCAATAAATGCGTCGTTTAGCAGGTGCGCGGGTTTTTTCACCAACATCCGCGCATCGTGCGCATATGCGCACATGGTACGTTTCTGTTCCGCGCATGTGCGCGCGCACCCAACTTCTATAAAGCACTCTTCATTTTTTACTACTTTGTATAGTTTTTGACCTTTTTGGAATGCTGTGAAATTAATTCAGTGCCATGAATGACTTCATTACTGTTTGACGATGCTGTGTTCTTCTCTCCATGTGCGGATGAAATTTCAGTGATAACAATGGCCAACAACTGTGCATTTGGTAGTGTATCCTCCAGACTAGTAAGTTCCTCTCCATGTTCTAACCTGGATAAGTAGTCAGGTCCTTTATTCATTCTTCCTGGCTTGATCACAATCTCAAAGTCATACTCCTGGAATAGTAGTAGCCATATGCATATTCTTCCCCCCAACACTCACTTATTGACTAAGTATTTTAATGCAGAATGATCAGTGAACATCTTAAAATGTCCTCCTAGCAAATAGTGTCTAAACTTATGCAGAGAATATACCATAGCTAAGCCTTCTCTCTCAGTCGTAGTATAGTTCCTTTCAGTTATAGAAAGCTTCCTTCTAGCAAAGGCTATAGGGTGGTCAATGTCTCCTACACCCAGTTGTGCCAAGACTACTTCTAATGCTATTGACGAAGCATCAACATGAACATTGAACTCCTTACTCCAATCTGGAAAAAAAAAATATTGGCATAGTGACCATTTTCTGTTTTAGTGTGTCAAAGTTCTGTTGGAATTCTTCTGTCCATTGGAACTTACTATCTTTCTTTAGTAGCTTCTCCATAGATGTTGTTATCTGTGCACCCCTTAATAAACTTTCTACAGCATCTAGTGTGCCCCAATGTAGTGCGTAGCTGCCTGAACGATGTAGGAGGAGGTAGATCAACAATGATAGAAATCTTGGAAGGTTCTACCAACAACCTCTGCTTACACCATATGCCCTGGGAACACTCCAAAGGGTGAAAAGAATATACACTTTTCCAAATTCAGGGAAATCTTTTCTAACATCAATCTTAAAAATTCAATATGGTCTTTTAGTAGGCTAAAAATAGTCCAGTCATCAAAGTATGATTCCAAGAATTTGTGTAAAAAGTCCTTAAATGCTTCGACCACCACCTTCAAAAATATGGTTGGTGCATTCTTCAAGCCAAAAGGCATCACAGTGTACTGAAAGGAACCCCATTTTGTTGCAAATGTGGTCTTATGGCGATCTTCTTTAGTAATTCTGATTTGGTGATAACCTGAAAATCCATCTGTGAATGAGTAGACCTCCTTTCCTCCTACATTATCTAGCACTTCATCAGTAAAGGGTGTAGGAAAGGGGTCATGTAGGCATGCATCATTCAGTTTCCTTAAATCTACACAAATTATGATTTCTCCTGACTTCCTGTCTTGGACCACCATAGGGATGATCCATTCATATTATTCAACTACTTCTATGATTCCTTCTTCCAACATTCTATCCAATTCAATATTAACTTTCTGCTTATATTTGGGATTAAGTCTGTAAGGTCTCTGCTTGATGAGTCTTTCATATGGTCTCATAGGGATCTTTATTTCTCCCATTGGTCCTTTAATTCCCTTTATATCTGTGAAATTGGTTGGAAACAAGTTCTGATATTCATGTAATAGCTCTGTTATCTTGCTAATAGTAGCATAATCCCAATAGTCTCCCACGTTTTCTAACTTAGGTGTTTTCTCTATTCCAATATTAACCTTCTTAATTTTAATGGGCTGTCCAAAAAAGGGTAATTCAATTCCTGGTCCTTCTATGTTTCTTTGTCCCTTAGTTTCTAAGATGTTTACTTCCCTTGGGTTATCATCCTCATCAACATTAATATTGTAGCAATCCTATAACTACTGAAGAGGCACAGTCCATTTATCTCCTTCTTGGGTAAAAGGGAGGTGAAGTGCCTCCTCAAAGACCTCATGTCTTATAATTTGTAATGCCTGATCTACTGTAGGGTTCTGACTTTCAAATAAAAACATAGCTATAAAGTTCTGAGTCATTCCATACTAGTCTGTAGTGATGAGGCACAGTTCTGGTTGAAGATACCAGTTGATAGGTGTAGTATCCAAGGTGTTAATGAACTTATGCACCCACTGTTCTTTAGGAGTGTTTCTCCAGCCCTCCTCACAACTTCTCACATGGTCCTTAGGTAAACTCTGACCTATATATCGAACTTCTCATAATTCTTCTTGATATGAAAAGCACACTGTCAATAAGGTGAGACATTGTACCCATTCTATGATGTTCTTATTGTGTGCTCCCCACCATCTAGCTGGTGTAGCTTTCAAGGCTTCATCCAATGCTGACATCCTCTATTGTACTGGTACAATTTTCTCAAATTCAGCTAGAAATGTCTCTAAATGATTCAAACCATCAAATGTAGGAATATTACTTACTTTTGTGCCAATCTAGTGAACTGCTTTGGTCAATCAAGCACATCTCCGTGTGGAGAATTCATACATTCTATTCTACCAGTTTTTTAGTGCGTCCTATGAATATGATGAACATGCACTTTCACATCTCCAGCTGAGATTTCCATCTATTGTAGAATTAATGTAATATTGATGTCTTGTTGTTAGTTTATAGATCTTCTCTAGTTCATATGCATGGTCTTCTTCCCTGATAGGTTCTGTGTATTTGCAACCTTCATATGGGTCCAGAGGTGCAATGTATTTAAGGCCATTAACTTTGAATGTCATTCTTCTCTTCTTTAGGTCAACAACAGTCGAATTATTGAACCCAATCAATTCCTAACAGTGCAGGATAAGGACAACTATCATCAACAATCTCAATTACTTCGAAGTCTACAAATGTCCTTACCCCGTCGATGTATATAGGGACATGTTGTAGTCTTCCAAAGGGGCTCATCACTTGCTGATTATCCATCCTGAGCCTGATAGGAAAGTAAATCAGTCTAGGTTTTCCCATGAGCACCCACGTCTTCTTTGTCATAACATTGAGTTCCAACCCCAAGTCTAGGACCACATAGTTCACGTTGTAGTCTCCAATCTTATCACTAACGTGTAATTCCTTATTTGTCCTTCTTTTCCTTGATACTTGATTCACAACTCTACTCTGCATAGGGTCTATTCTCCCAATTTCATATTGTCTTACTAAGTTTTGTAATTATTGCACAACTTTTTCATCTTTAATCAAATTAATACAGGTATATAAGAAGTCCATGAGCTTGCTTACCTCTTTTCCTTCTCTAGCTATAGAAAACTGATCAAACACTGGTGGAAATTCGCATTCCCTTACTTTTGCTTGTTCCTTAGATGAAGAATCTTGTTCTCCTACAAATTATTTCCTTGCCTCTTCAAAATTATGCCTCTCTCTCCTTGGATCAAACAATTGTGCCTTCTTTCCATCTCTTCTGATCCCTGATCCTTCTGCATTCTTTCCTAGAGTTACCCTCTCTTCTCCTATAACATCACCTCCTCTAGTAGTAATAGTGACTTTGGGGTCCTCAACGCGAGGTTCTACTGATATCAATTGGACTTGTTGGTTTCCTCCTCATCTCTCCTGAATTTTGGCTAACAATACTGGACACTCTTTGATAACATGATCAAATGAGTTACAGTAGTTGAAAGTGGTACAAGGGTTTTGAAAATCCATTTCCAAATGTCCTAGCTGTGCGCAGTTATAGCAGATGATCTATCCTCTACCTCAACTCATACCTCCTCCTCGTCCCCTTCCTTTGAATCCACCACGAGGGTTGAAGTTTCCTCTTTTTGGGGAGTTGAACTGTGCATTATTTCCTGCTTGTTGAGCTTCTCCTTGAATTCTATATGTATCCCTTGATATTTTGTTCCTGAGATCATAATCCCTACAATTTTTCTCATCATACCCCATAGATTTACAAAATATGCAGTAAATACTGGTAGGTTTATGGACATACTTTTGCATATAATAACATTCACTAGGGAGATGTCTAGTTCTACATACCTCACACCAGGGTACAATAGATTTCTTCAAAGGGTGAGGCACTCCAGAAGCTAAGTATTCATGAAATAGAGGACAATGTTATTTGTCATGGCCTTCTTATTTACATCTAAAACACCAGATATATTCTCTTTTGTATTTTCCTTTATCTTTATTCATATCCTCAACCTGTAAGGATAAACTAGTTAACTGATTCAATATTTGACTCATACTTGGGCTGGATTCTCCTATAGGGGGTTCTTCTAGTTTCATGGTGATATCCAATTCTTTAGCCTATGAAGCGACCTTTTGTTGCATCAGAGGAAGTCTGATGTGTGGCAGGAGAGTAGCGATGAACCATTATTTATTATGTTCGTCTAGGACCTGGAAACTCAGACGACCTATCAGAGTCTTAAACCTCTTATCAAACTCCCAAATAGGTTCAGTGACCTTCTACCTGATTTCATTCAACTTTGTAATACACTGTGACTCAAACTTAGGACTCTTGAATTCTACACTCAACGTAGTCTTAATGTCATTAAGCAATTTAGGTTGTCTAGGTCCTGAAGCAAACTTCATATACCAGTTCAGAGCGTGATTCCTCAAGGTAGTACTAAACTGAGTTCTCTTAATATCTTCATGAGTGACTTTCTTTATTCTCCATACAGCTTCACATAAGAACCAGTTTTGGTCAGGATCTTCATATCCATCTCCTCTGAAAGATGGGTAACCTCATTTCATCTGCCATAGATTTTCCTTGGTTTCTTGACTGAGTTTTTGATAAACTGGTTGTAACAGTACTCTGATTTCTCTTAATACTCTGGTTACTCTGGTTACTTAATGCTGCTAAAACAACAGAATGATTAATATTACTTACTTCGAAAATAGGCACAATTCCTGAAGTTTCTAGTCCTTCCCAACAAATTTCTTCAATCCCCACTTCCTTTGTTCTTGTGGACTCTGAGTACTCTTCGTTTGTTAGATCTACTTCTTATCCATTGTAGAATCCCTCATCTCCCTAGTTTTTCTTAAATAGGTTCACAAGAGGAACCTCTCTGAACAATCTCCTACAATGCATGATTCCAGCCTCTGTGTCACTGTCATTGTCTGAATTCTTGAACATTAGCATCACTATATCTTAAGGATATTCTTTTAATGGAATAACATCTTAATCCTCGGCTTCAAAAAGTGTATGAATTTTCCTCTAGGTCCATTAAATAAATACCTCTCTGATTGACTATACGATTTGACTCTGTCAATAGCAAACTCAGTAATGTACCCTCCAATAGTGCTATCAAACCAGAGATTACTGAGTTTGATAGCACTATTGGAGGGTACATTATCTTCTAATCTAGCTAACCACTCATATAACTCCTTATGAACTCCTCTAAATAAAATATCATGTATGTTGGTGAATATGTACCTTCCCAACCAATCTTTTGTACGAATGCTAGGATTCTTGTTATGAGCTTCAGCAAAGTCCTTCTCTTTTTCTTCTATCCACTTCTGAATTTTTGTCTTTTATGGAAACCACCTTGACATTCCCTCAAGAAGATCCCAATCCCAGCGACAGAACCATTTTTTGGCACATGAGAAGGCCTGGGGTTCAACTCTAATAGCGCACCAACAATCCCTAACTACTGGCCCTTTCGGCAACACCTGTGAAGAAGATGCAGTCTCACCCGAAGTAGCAATAAGGGGTTGCAGGACATAGGTGTCTACAAACAAAGGAAATGCAAAGTGGATTTAGGAAAACAACACACATCAATCTAGATATTCTTTACCACTCTTAATCTTACTTCACAAGTTGTATCTCTAATCTAACACAACAATGCAATAAAAAGATAACAAATAGAAAATAACACAGCAGCAACCACAAGACAATAAGATGTACGTGGTTCACCCTCTCTCCCTAGGGACACGTCCACAAAACTATGTTTCTTGATATATTAGATGAAAACATACAGTTCTATCTGTTCACTTTGTCGTAGATCTTTCTCTCTATTTCTCTCTTTATCTCCCCTCCCTACGCACCCAGTTGCAGGGTTGATCTTCTCACCCAACTGAGGATCTTTAAACACAGTCTCAATACTGCTCTCAACAACAATAATCAACAATAATCAACATTCAAACTAGAACCAACTTAGATAGAACCCTCCCAAGTCTTCTAGACCTTTATTTATACATTACATGACTCTCGGACAACCTTAGACCGAAGCCTAGGTGTCAATTCCCTAGATCCAAAACCCCAGGTGCCAAAAACCTAGGTCCACTTGACTTGTGTTTTAATGGCTTTGCCAGCCTATTCTTCCTTCTTTTCCACGAGGTGCTCCAAATAATTCGTTGATGTATTTTTTTGCTTGTTGATTTGTCCATGATCCATCTTCTTCAATTCTTTGTCTTCCTCCATCTTCTCTTCCAACTAATAGCTTTTCCTTTACTTCACTCCTTCTTTTTTGATTCTTTAACCACTTCGACCCTTCCTCAGTTAATGTGCCTTTCACACAGTTCGTACTTCACCTTTTTTCCTTAGTCTTTGCTTAACCAAGGGCCAACAAAGTGAAGACTCACTTATGAAAACTCCATCCTTGCACAATGGTTCAATGTCACAATGACATCTCACCTTTATATACAACTCCAATGAGTGAGTTTAGGAGCCCTTCCTAAACTGAACAATTAATTAGAATATTTTATTCCTCTTTGTGGGTGTGACACACCATCACCAAGCCACAAATAACATCATCTTTATTGTGAGGCCCTAGCCTCATTCCAAGGCCAATTTCACTGAAATGAAAGGATAATATGGTGCCAACAAATATTCCCACATGCCTAACACCTTGGTCTATTGTGGGAATACTTCCCAAAGCTACAATAATCAATAATCCCTCTTAGAAAGGGAGGTATCCCATCCATTATCATATGGATTTACCTCTATCTCCCACTCTTGAAGTGACTCTATCTCATCTACCACATTTTCACTCCAATTATCCTAAGTAGTTTCTCCCTCTATCACTGAAGTAGATCATGTTCACCATTCCTCCTGAATGGTTGCATCCTCAGTCATTGAAAAAAAAATTGTTGTCCAATCCATCTCTCTGGTTTTTATCTCTGTGACTAAACAAAATCCTACTCTCCTTCTTCATGATCATCTGCCTCCTCTATCACTATAGAAAAACCTGCTGAGACAACTAAATTCTCCATGGAGGGAACATAACTCCTAGAATCCTCTTGCCTTTGTACCTCCTATCTAGCCTCCTTAAACCACGACACATATATTTCAGTGATGAAATATGCCTCTCCCCCACTTGAAGTCGAGGGGGGACTCCCTTTGAATGTCTATCTCTCCCTATGAGTCAAATGACTCTCTCTGAGGTTGGGATACCTCTAAGTTTACATGCTTCCTTTGAAACCTAACTCCCTCTGAGTCTACACAACCTTTGAAGCCATATGCTCCCTATGAACCTACTGGCCTCCTTTAAAGTCTAATCTCTTATGAACATTCTAGGGATGCTCCTCCTCTCGACTGAATCATGAGGGGTGACTCCCTCTAAACTCTGGCATCCTCTGAGCTGATATTACTGGTGGGGATTCATGCCTCATCACTAGTGGAGCCACATGCTACATTTGTGCTACATGTGGGGCCACTTACCTCACAAGTGGTGGAGCCACCTTCTCCATCTATACTACAGGTGGGGCCAACTGCCTCACCATTGGTGGAGCCACCTTCTCTGTTTGTGCTACTATTGGGGTCCCTTGGATCACCACTAGTGGAGCCAATAACTCCTCCTCATCTGTCTCTTTTCTACTGTTGGTCATAGCATACATAGGATATCCCCTTATCCAATATAGTTTTCCCTCCCTAACTTTAAGAATCACCGTTGATTTGAATCTAGATTGTCTCAACACAAAAAACACCTGTCCTTTTCGAAAAAATATTTCATAGCCCTTTCTCTCAATCTTAGAGACTGAGAGAACACTCCTCCTTTGTTTTGGCACCCATAACACATTTGAAACCCTCAACACCTCTCCTAAATATAATTAGAGTGATATTGTATGAGATACTCTCACTCCATGCTTGGCTTCCATGCCAAGATCCACACATAAGTATGAGTCAGTATTTATGAACGTGTAAAATAACTCTCTAGCACATGTCATATGGAAATATGCCCTGCTATCCACCGACCAATTCCCCTTGCTGGAAACTTTACCTGAAAGGGTGGATACCAACAAGATCTCCCTATGTAACCTATATGCAACCTCAACAACCTCTACTATTGATTCGTTCTGCTTTATTACTCTTCACATATAGTGTGGACACTTTGAAGCATAATGATCAAAGTCATGTCATTCAAAACATATGATCTTACTAATATCCTTTCTTTGCCTTGGTTCTAGAGATTCTTCTCTCTTGGGAGAATCCCCTCTCCCAGGAGAACGTCTCCTACCTAGAGAACCTCTTTTTCCCTTCCTAGTGTGACCCATAATGACTTAGTTCTTATTATTTCTACTCTTTACCATACCATCCATTTCATCCCTGGACACCAACCGAGTCTCCTCTTGGATACAATCAGTCCACAGTCTATCAAAGTATGGTAATGTAACATACCCCGACACTCACAGGTTGAGGTATGCTACCTTCAAGCCCACCCTTGGACTTCTTTCTCTTATTGATACCTTTTTAAATTAATAAGGATGCATAAAAAAAAATATCTAGCGACATGCACAACAATAACCAACAAGCATGCATATTCTAAAGATTCAATTAAACTATAAATAAATACACAGCGGAATACATTCAAATGCAGGTAAATAATAGCATAACAAAGAGCACTTATCTTTATAAAAGAAGACACAAACTGGCTGCAGACCAAGGAAATTCCACCCAACCGTATACACTATTGTTCCAAATCTCAACAGAAGTTTCACCCTTGAGCCAAGGATATCAATCCACAAGGATAGCTCCAGAGTGTTACTTGGCTTCTCAAACCAATCAGCACTCAATATCTCACATGCTTTCCCATCACTCACAACAATTCGAGTACCCAACTCTCTTCTACCCAGCCTGCACCACCCAAGAGAATGGACCCCCACCCTTTTCTGCCACGTAGTCCCTCATGTAGTCCTTCTCCTTCCAGGGATCTAATGCAACTGGTCCAGAATCTCCATGCTGGAACTCTTAGGACTCGTAGCTGTGAAAAAATATGGACACAGGCCAACGCATCTCAAACATGCAGGCCTCATGTCATGGTTGGATTACACCAACGACCTCTACAGCCAAAAATTCCATTGCTACTCTTAAGTAGTTCATTTTCCTTTCCCCGGGTGAAGACACAGATGAGGAAAAATGAGTGAGTGATAGGTAAGAATGGAATGAATGAACAAGTGAGTAAGTGAGTGAATGAATGAAACAATGAGAAAGTGAACGAGTGAATAATGAACCCCCCAAAAGACCATGGGAGAGTTTAATTAATTCATGGGGAATCAAGAACCTCCTGGCCTTCCCCTCAAGAATCTCACATAATTGATCCACTCCCTTAGACAAAAGGGTAATCAAAATAGGAATAAACATTTATCCCATCAATCCCCCTCTCTTGTGGAATCATAGCCCCCTATAACTCTATTCCTTGTCCATCTAGCATCCATCAATGTGTTTATTATTAATGATGATCAAATATTACATTTCTTAGGAACATTGGCCTCCTTTTATTATTTGGGCCCTCTAGCCTCTTGAAAATTAACAAAATACATTATTTAATATCGGGCTCAAAACTCGGGGTGTTACATCCCCTCCCCCTTATTTTGGAATTGTCCTGAGTGCATATACAAAATAGAGATCAGAATCTCAAAATTTATTCAAAAATCTATGAGTACTCTGCTTGCATGTCATCTTCATGCTCCCAGGTAGCATCTTTAGGACCATAGCAGGTCCACTGAACTTTTACCAGCTCTATAACTCAATTCTGGAGCATTTTGACCTTTCTATCCAATACTTGCACTGGTTGGACCTAAAAATCTCCCTATGTCTCTACCTAAATCATATTCCAATCAATAACATGGTTAGGATCATGTACATATTTATTTAGCAAAGAGACATGAAATACATTATGCACATTCATGGAAGCAGGCAATGCAAGCATGTATGCAACTGGCCCTATTATGTCCAATATTTCAAATGGACCATAGAATCTGGCTACGAGCTTTGTACAACTACCCAATTTCAAAGAGATTTTCTTGGGCTTCACTTTCCGAAGTACATGATCCCCTACTTTAAATTCTCTAGTTGTCATGTTCTTATCTACATAAAATTTTTGTCTATCCTAAGATGCCTTTAAATTCCACATGATCTTAACCATCTCGTCTTCCATATCCTTGATCAACTCTGCCACAAGTACCACTCTATCTGTTGGGTTGTCCCAGCTAACTAGAGTATGTCATTTCCTACCATACAAGGCTTCAAATGGGCTCATTCTCAATGAAGATTGATACCCATTATTATATGCAAACTCAACCAAGTGTAAGTAATCTTCCAACTTAGATGGCTTATCCATCACATACATTCTCAACATATCTTCAATCACTCGGTTGATCCTCTCTGTTTTCCCATCTGACCGTGGATGGTATGATGTGCTAAATTTTAGATTTGTACCAAATCCTTTAAACAATCCCCTCCAGAAATTGGAAGTAAACTTTGTATCTCTGTCTGAGACAATTTTCCTAGGTATCCCATGCAACCTAGAAATCTCCCTCATGTAAATTTCTGCAATATTAGTCGTTGTATGTGTTGTTTTTACAGCAACAAAATGAGAAGCCTTTGTTAATTTTTCAACAACTACCATGATTGAATCATGTTGTCCTGTTGTATTGGGTAATTTAGTTATGAAATCAATGGTTATCACTTCCCATTTCTTCTTTGGTATTGGTAATGGCTGTAGCAAACCCACTGGGTGCCTATGCTCAACCTTCACCTTTTGACATTCTATACATCAAGCGATGTAATCAACAACATCCTTTTTCATTCCCAGCCAAAGTAATTGGCTTCTTGCTGCTGTAATCATTTTCTAGTAACCGAGATGTCTGGCATAAGGAACATCATGCATTTCTTTCAATACAAAATTCCTCAGTTCTCTGGAACTAGGAACATAGATTCTATTCTTATGCATACGTAATCTATCTTCCTTTATCTCATACTCCTTTATTTTCTGTTGTACATCTCCTCGTTGTAAGATTTCCTTTATCTGTAGTTAATGTTGATCTGTAACAAGATCATCTAACATTCTTCTCTTCAAGTCTCAATGATGCATACTGACAGCAGTAGCATGCATGAGATGCACTCTTCTACTAAGTGCATCGACAACTTTATTCTCTTTTCCTTTGATATTATTGATATCGAGGTCATATTCACTTAAAAATTCTAGCCATCTTGTTTTCCTGGCATTCAAGGTTAGCTGTTCAAAAAGATACTTCAAGCCAATGTGGCTTGTCCTTAATTCAAATCTCTTCCCCATGAGATAATGCCTCCACATCTTCAAGGCATGGAGAATGAAAACAAGCTCTAAGTCATGTGTGGCATAGTTCCTCTCATGTTCCTTAAGATTTCTAGACTCATAACCAATTACATGTTCATTTTGCGTGAGGACTCCCCCAAGTCATTCCTTGCATTCATCTGTACATACCACAAAACTTTCATTTGGGTCAACAATCCTTAACACAAGTGCACTAGTAAGTAATTCCTTCAACAGATTAAAATTCTCTTCACACTTAGGTGTCCATTCAAATTTAGTTCCCTTATTTTTCAAGTAAGTGATGGGATGAGAAATCTTAGAGAACCCTACTATGATCCTTCTGTAGTAACCAACTAATCCCATAAAAGATATGAATTTTGACACATTTCCGGGTGTTAGCCATCCTCTAATGGATTCAATCTTCTCTGGATCTACTAGTATGACTTTCTCTGAAATAATGTGTCCCAAGTAATGGATCTTCTTTTGATAAAAATAACACTTACTCATTTTGGCATACAACTGATGTTCTCTCAACAATTGCAATACCAGTCTTAATTGATGTTCATTCTCCTCTTCAGACTTGGAATAGACAAGTATGTCATCCAAGAATACTATGACAAACTTATCCAAATAATTTCTGAATATGTTATTCATTAAGAACATAAAGACAGTTGGTGCATTGGTAATTCCAAATGGAACCACTACAAATTCATAATGCCCATACCTGGTTCTAAAGGTTGTCTTATGAATGTATTCTTTCTTAATCCTTACCTGATGGTATCTTGACCTCAGGTCAATCTTTGAAAATATCTTTTCTCCTCTTAGATGATCAAAGAGGTCATCAATTCTGGATAGAGGACACTTGTTCTTTATAGTATATTTATTCAGTTGTCAGAAGTCAATACATAGCCTCAAGGTTCCATCCTTCTTTTTGACAAAAAGTACTAGTTCTCCCCAAGGTGAAACATTTGGACGTATGTACCCTTTCTTCAACAATTCTTCCAATTGCATTTGTAATTCTTTTAACTCTGGTGTGCTCATTCTGTAAGGTGTTTTTGACACCAGGGCAGCTCCTGGAACTAAATAAATTGACAAATATATCTCCCTTCTTGGTGGAAACCCTAGTATTTCTTGGAATACATCTTCAAATTCCTGTAGTATTGAGAAATATACAAGGCTTGTCTCCTTTGTATTTTATGGCTCTCCCACATGAGCTACATACAATTGACATCCTTTTCTAAAAAATCTCTTCAGTAGGCTGAAATCTCCCTTATAGAGATGGGTCTTGGGACCCCTTTCAAAGTGTTCTGTTTTCCATCTCCATCAAGATAGGTAAATGTATTGCTATGAAAATCTATGATAACATGATTCTTGTCCAACCAATCCATTCCAATTAGAATATCATAAGACTGCAAGGGTATGATATTCAGATCAAGACTAGTATTCACACCATTAATACTTATGGAACAACTTCTGACAATATCATGGACTCTCCTTTTGGTTCCAGTGGCTAACTGAACCAAAATTGATTTTCCAAGATTACTTTTCTCCAAATGTAATCTATCCACTAGGATCAATGTAAAAATGACTTGCTCCTGAATCGATTAAAATAGAAATAGGATGAGTTATAATCTTACCTTCCACCTCCATCATATTGGATTGGTACTCTCCTTTTCAATCATCTAAAGATGCATAAATTCTTCCCATGTATTCGATTGTTGTAGCCTCTTGAAAGTTGTGCATAGTCTTCACTCTATCCTTTCTGTGTGGTCAATCCTTGTACAGGTAATATTCTTTGCATCCCAACATTGGATTGGTGGTCTTCCCCTTTTTCCCATGGAGTCTTCTTTCTTGGGTTCACCCTTAGCATACTGATCTTGATGATTTCTATTAGACTCATTCGTATTGAAGGGAGGTTTGAATCATTTCCTCCTCTGATCGAATTTCTCCTCCTTCTTACCCTTCCAAGATTTCTGCAGGGATTCTCTACCCTGGCCTTGCTCATACAAGTATTTTTCCTTCCTGATGGCCTCAGTCAAGGTCTTGGGCTCATCATACCTAATATTTTCTTTATAAAAGGTTCTCAGTCCACTTAGAAATCTTTGTATTTTCACCTTCTCATCATTAATGAAATCGACATACTTTAACAACCCCAATAACTTCTTCTCATATTCTACCATAGTCATGCTTCCCAGCCTGAGTTCAAAGAACTCCTGCATTTTCTTTTCATAAAAATGCTCTGAGAGGTACTCCTTCTGGAAGTACTTCTTGAAATTATTCCAAGTGATCCTACTCTCATTAATATGTTCAACTTGCTTCAATTGATCCCACCACATTGTAGCTTTCCCGTGTAAATGGTAAGCGTCAATCCTGGCTTCTAGGTTTGATGAATAGTTATGCAATTGAAAATATCTCCTAATTCCAAGAAACCATGCCTCGAAATCATCTTCCCTTTCTCTTTCACCATCAAAGGATGGTGGCTTGAGCTTCCTCAACTCTCCTTGCAAATTTTTCAATTCATTTCTTCTTCTTTGGTGCATAACAGGGGACACCTCTAGACTACTTATGGAATCTTAAGATGCATAAAACCTCCTTGTTGAGTATGGAGGTGAGTGGTGTCTAGGAGTTCTGCTATACCTTCTTGAATAACCAACTCTTCCACGATAATATCTCCTTTCAAGAAACCTTCCTTCTTCCCCTTTCTTGGAACCATTCCTTGTTTTCCTCTGCAATGGATTTAAGCTCTGCAACACTTTCTCATTTATCTGATTTATCTCTCTCATCAGTCTCTCATTGTATTCTTTGTAGCTCTACACTTTTATTTTCAGGCTTCTTACAGTTTCTATTAATGTTTATTGCTCTCCTCTACCCTTGTGTCCATTGGACTCTGTCTCTGCATTACTAACTCTAGTATTATGACCTTCATCCTTTCTATCACCACTAGAGGCTCCCTCACCTCCTTCCATATATAAAATCTTCATTCTGAACTGATGTTTTTAACCCCTTAATTATGTGCATGGGACCAGTGTCGGGACCATGTCCTCCAGACTCCGGTCTTCATTTGTTCTCTGTTGTAAACTCTTGTTTCCTCCCAGAGTTACCCTTCGCCGAAAAATCCACTAGCTCCACCACAAGGATCAAATGGTAGATATTTAATCTCCCATCAAATGGGTGAACCTACCCCCATATGGAGGCTTCATGAGATCGGTGGTGTGTTTGCCTTCATGACTTTGGGCTTCAATACTTTTCACTTGTAGATACTTGACAATCCCTAGAGTACCAGGTCTCTGAATTATGAGATCTAATATCGCATGTCTTCTGGGATCAATGGTCGATATGTACTCCAACCTTTGGGATTTCTCAACCCAACGCAAACTATCACATATTTTTCCTCTGGAGTGCCTAGTCTCTAGATTGTATGATCTGTCGTTATGTGGTGAAATAATAGAAGTGGACACGTGGCCCAATCAGGCAGGTGACATGTGTCACGTTCAAACTAAAATTTCCATCTTCCATAGGGCCAAAAATCATTGACATGTGGCACACATCCCATGTATCCATGTCATCCCAGGTGACGTCAATGAGCCACGTCACTTCATAATTTAGGGCTTTAGAAGATTTTACGCTTGGATTCCTCAAATATCCAAAAATTTGAATTTTTGAACTGCTTAACCTTTCAGGGTCCACATGACCTCCAAGTGACATCATCATGCCCCACCACTTCAACTCTTCACGCTTCAAAACTTTGGGCTTCAGGAGTTTCCACACTAGCACACTCCAATTCTCCCAAGCTCCGAATTCTCGAACTGACCAATATGATGACATAGGTCTTCCTTAAGGACAGTCTGGATTAACTCCAAACTATAGGCTTTGGGAGATTTTGAGTTAGCAAAATTTGTTTCTCCCGAACACCGAACTCCTGAACCATTGTGAGGTATACGGCTCATAATCACCCATGAGAAGATATGATGGTCCTCAACACTCCTGAAACCCACCACTCTATCCAACGATCGACAGACTTCAAGACTTCGGGATATTTCACATCAACACATTCCATTTCTCCTAAACACCGAACTTATGAACTAGCCGATTTTCCAACACGTGTCCCTTTCTTGAAGATCAATGACCACGAGTGATTGCAGAGACTCAACTCGCTCACTCTTTAATTTCCTCATCGATCTCCGCAAAGTGAATATGCTCATCCATAGAGGGATCGATATCCACCGTTGATCTATTGATCGAGCAAGATCAATGATCCTGAGGGATTGCGAACTCACAACTTGAAGAAACTTTAATTTTCTTCCTGATCCCCACAATACCTCCCCACCATCGATTTCTCTCCAATGAGATCTGATGATTGTGATTTATTCTTTTATTTTCCTTCATCAGATGACCCTTTTTCACCTTCCCTCCGATCAAGTGATCTTGGATCTCTCTTGATTACATAGTGCCATTTTCTCCTAGATTTGAAAGGGATGATCATGTTCCCTCAATCCCTTACAAAGGATCTCTTACATTATATCTCCTGCGTAAATTCTTCCACGCCATTCCTCCTGAGATTTTAAATTTCAAGGTCAGAATTCTATCTCAACCACGAGACTCTGACCAACAAACCCGACCCATACCCGCCCGATGTTTTAACCAGAAGCTCTAATACCAATATGTAACATACCTTGCCACCCATAGGCTGAGGTACGCTACCTTCAAGACCACCCTTAGACTTGTTTCTCTTACCGATACATTTTTAAATTAATAAGGATGCATAAAAGAAAAGATCTAATGACATGCATAATAACAACCAACAAGCATGCATATTCTAAATATTTAATTAAACAATAAAAAAATACACAGCGAAATACATTCATATACAGGTAAATAATACTATAATAGAGAGCACTTATCTTTATAAAAGAAGACACCAAATGGCTATAGACCAAGGACATTCCACCCAACCATAGACACTACTTTTCCAAATCTCAACAACAGTGTCACCCCCGAGCCAGGGCTATGAATCCACAAGGATGGTTCCAAAGTGTTACTTGGCTTCCTAAACTAGTCAACACTCAAGCTCTCACAGGACTTCCCAGCACTCACAACAATCCAAGTATCCAACTCTCTTTTACCCAACCTATACCACCCAAGAGAATGAACCCCCATCCTTCTATGACATGCAGTCCCTCAGGCAGTCCCTCTCCTTCCAGGGCGCGAGTGCAACTGGTCCAGAATCTCCATCCTGGAACTCTCAGGACTCGCAACTGTGAACAAAGCTGGACACAAGCCAACACATCTCAGACATACAGGCCTCAAGTCATGGATGGATTACACTAGAGACCTCTACAACCAACAATATTGTTGTGCAAGAGTTGGTTCTAGGTTGTAATAGAGCCAAGCCTTAGCACATTTTAAATGAAATAAATTTTGTCACTCAGACTTGACTTGGGTTACATGCAAGTAAATTCTAAGATAACCTTGAACCACTTTTGATTGGAAACTGCCCCTTCCAACCTGAGAGGGATCTCTCGAAAATATGTCACAATAGGATATTCAATAAGCTTAACAGTGGGCAGATATGTGGGTAACATAAATCTTTGGGTTTTTAGGGTTGATGGGTTGGACAAGAAAGTAGTCCATTGGGCATGGAGTCAAATGATCAAGAACGTAATAAGAGTGTTTCTGCAATGGAAATCCATGGAGAAAAGGTGAGATAGAAGTTGATTATAGAGGGAAGGATTTATAAAAAGTATGGCAGCAGAATAAAGAGAAAACATATCAAAATGCAAGGAGCACTTAGCAATGAGTGAATTCCAAGTATAAATCATTGGAAAGAGATAGTTGGGATAGAGCATCTAGTAAGGATGATTTTTGAACCTTCATATCTTTGCAAGAAACAACCTATAACCTGTCCAACAACAGAGCATCTAAAAAACAAATGAATTCCATTACAAACACAGTTACAAATCGGGAAGCAAATGGAAATAAAACCAAGTGAAATGATGTGAAAACAAAGCAATAAGACATTCTCTGCAAACAAAATCACAAGAATCTCTGATATAGATAAAAAATGCTCTGCACTCTTTTATTAAACATGAAAACAAGTGATACAGCCCCAGAGTACTACTCCTCCTCCCTCATTTTACAAATATGCCTCATATATGTATTGAGGTCAAAATCCTCTCTAATCTAAAATATAACAACAATTACAACCATTTCTTGAAACTTTTTGCCATAGAAAATGGGCCAAACTGTTGAAAACTAGGGAAACGATTATGGCTCTATATCTCTCAAATAGAGATAGTTGTGTATAAACTTAAAGGCGATGTTGTGCATCTATTTATTTTGAGAAAAAAACTCTCTCAGTTCCCTCATAACCCTTTTCATTTTTCCCAAATCTGCATTTAACAAACATGTGTCAAAACAGGAAAATATGAAATCCAAAAATTAGGGCTCAGAGATGGATTTGATTCTCCCAATATGTGACACCTGTAGTAAAACTGAAAGAGGCTAATGATATATGATGTGTTAGTGACAAAATCCTCCAACCGTTTCTCAAAATGATACTCTAGTCGCACAAAATCCTCATTTGAAAATGATGACTCAGCACAACAAAAATGTCATATTTCTGAAAACGAACCTGATCTTTCGGGGGAATTTTGACTACCTTACCAAACTCAAAATTAAATTATGAAGACACCATTGGATAGCTTAGTATTTTTACATGTCGATCGACTATTCGAATGCGAGAAATGACCTCTCCACATCCGAGAAAATCTCCACGAACGATTTTGGGATTTTCAGGATTTGGGGAAACAAAGCAGTGGTTATTAAAATCTTCACGTCAGCCAAATCCCTGATGGCCAAATACCCAAAATATATTTCATCTTTTAGTCTCCTAATATAAATTTAAACATAAAGACACAAGTCGAACCGATTTTACAAACTCGTTTAAGAACAGAACTGTAATCAAATCTAATTTGATATGAATGCGATTCATAAAATCGATCAAACTAACTGAAGATACAGCTATCCAATCAAACAAATCAAACAGCTGGGGTTTTACACAGTCGTCATGGATCAAAACGTTCCATGATTCGGGTGCGAACATCATTCGCACAGACTTAAATGAGCGTATTGTTTTAATAAAAACAGAGTCATTTTTCCCAAATTGGAAACGATCAAATTTAGAACATTATATGACACAGCATCGTAACAACCAAATTCATTGAAATCATTTTCCAATCACAGCATATGAACCATAACGAAATCAAATCCAATCATAATCGTATTTAAATTGAGCATGAAAAGATTCCTGTTCGGAATAGATATAAAACAAATCCAGTTGAAAACAAACCATTAATTTCGTTACTTCAATCAGACAAACGAACAGGTCAAATCCAAACGAAGACCATTGAAATCTAATAAAAATCTATGGGCAGATCGTATATCAAATCGAAATTTCTTTTTATTTTTAGCAAAGAAAAACAATGTACAGGATGAACACCGAATGACAGAGCCATTTGAGAATCAAATTTGACTCATTATATTAATCCTGTTCATTCACAATATCAAAATCATACCTGTATGGCGACGAGACAGCTTGATCATGCCAACTTAGAGTTGATAACAACTGTGTCTGATTCAACATTCTTTAAAAGGATGGAGCCTGTCGTCTTCTACTTCTTATCATTTTCTTGGAGTTGGTCTCTTTGGCTGGTCAATACTGCAATTTGATCTTCCAGTGATTGAATTTTCGATTGGAGCAGGGGAACATCAATGTAGTATCGTTCCAACCATAAGTCGCATTGGTCACAGGACGGATGTGTGGGTTTTGAAAGAGAAGGTGGGGGTTTAGGCATGTGGTTGAGGGTTTCATTAGACAATTTAATTCTTGGGTAACTCGGATTGTTTCTTAGGCAAGGGGGAAGATTCGACACAAAATCGTAAGGTGGTTCGGGGCATAAATCCTGTGATTAAGGGTACTCAGTGGCTAGAAAATGTTCTATGTCAGAGTCAGAATCCTCACTAAGGATTATAGGCTTTGACTCAGCAGAGGGTTTGGGTTTGTTCCTGGCCATCCTTGAAATGAGCCGAGCGTTCTTTCTACCCTTGGCATTGGCAGTAGGGTTAGCCTTCGGATTTTTGCTCACAAGCCTTTTAATAGTCTCATCATTCTTAGTTACAGCATCGGGTAAGTCAACTTTAGGGTCCGCCAAAGGCTTAGGAAAGGGCAATAGGATATGGAAAGGCACAGGCGGCTCGGCCTTGGCTTCAGTCACCATAGGTTTGTCAACCTGGACAGGGTCTGTGTCCTCAAAACCATTACGAGCAATGAAATCTCCCCAGCTATCATCGTGTAAACTCAAGTGATAAACAATAATAAGTTTAATAAGCCCATGGTGGAACAGGCTGCTGTCAGCCTTTTTCCTTTTAAAACTTTTCGACATTTTATACAGGCTGCGCTGAAAGTAAAAGGGAAAATTCAACGGGTATCCCATAAAATTCATTAACAAACGCAGGTGGTAGAGGAAAACGAGTTCGTATCGACCTTCACAGGTCACGAACTACTTGAATACCATCAAAGTATCGTACCATCATGGTTTAAGTGAAGATATGGGCATACCTCTGTCACAAGAAGTGACCTTTTGCGAGAGGAACAATAGTGTCCATGGCACCTCCTCGACATTACAATTTTTGAACCAACGATGTTCTGTGGTAGGTAACCCTGTAGAAGAACTGATAAAATTCTCATCAATTTCCAACTGGATGTTGCCCACCTTGGCTCTACAGCCATCGAAAGTCATCGAAAACTATCATGCTACAGCTAGATTAAAACCCTCGAATCGTTGCACGAAGGTGAGCCATCCGTTATCCTCTAAGTCTTTGCGGGCATTGTCAAACATTAACAAGGCTTGGTTGTCATTTGGCTCGATTCGGACAACTGGTGCCATGGAGCTGAGCACATGGTAAGCCAAGGGTTTGGATCCTAGCACACACAGGAGCAGAGCTACCCGAGCTAACAGAGGTAAGCGGGGAATAAGGGATAGGCATAAATGATATCGTGCAAAGGTGGTGGAGTTTATCTCTACCATGCATAACAATTATTGCCAAAGTACAACCGTTGATTTTCATAGCTGTTCAACCCACTATAGCATAATTCAACACTCAAGTCATTTGCCCAACCAATGAAATAATGGTAAGTGTATAAACCAACGCGCAATCAACGTTGTACCAAAGTTTTAAACCATCAACATACGATTTGAAACCAATGCCAAATAATTAATCATGTGCCAATGTATTATAACAGCTTGTATAAGTATTTTGACCAAGGTGCCAAAGGGTCTTCATATAATCAACAAGCAAATAGTTGTGAAAACATGCACATAGGCACTATATCAAAAGACATATATGAAAGATTTAACCATAACACCCATGTATCTTATGAAACCAAAGGTAAAGTAGGTCAAATAAAAAGCAAATCCAAATGCCAATGTATTACTAACTCAATGAAACCAAATTATGCAATTAATCGAAGCATGAGTACCGATCAAAGGATCTTTCCAGTTGTATAATGATAAATAAAAAGGTAAGCACAATAGGCCTATCGACAAAAGGGATAATGACAGTTCAGATAGTGATTTCAATGTGACTTCGAAAGACTAAGTTTTCATGCTTACAGTCGTGAAAACAAAACGAAGGTGAATGTGCAAGTGTCGCAAAAATTGAAAATGTCGTTCATTTGAAAATTGCGACGGAAAATTGATGTTTGCAAAACATAGTTGTAGGTAGATTATAAGACAATGGAAAAAAAGTGGATTGGCTGCCAACAATGGCGACACACTGGTAGAAGCAGTTATCTCTGCAAAAAGAAACAAATTCAGATTAGGACAGCAAAGAAAATTTCAACTCAAAAATAACAACCAGAAAAGCGTATAAACATCATCATTAACCAATTATTCCAGCAGTGTTTCAAAAGATGAAAACTGATAACAGTATTAAGACCAGCAAGTCACGATATTAAAGATAAAATCTCCAATACTGTTGGTATAGCCACTGCTTCCAGAAGGCGTCCATAGCCTCGACAGGGTTGCCATTTAACCCACTCTAACATCTGTATCCTGTTAAGAAGTTCTGGATCAGAATAAAGGACATTAAATAGGTTTCTTTTTTTGAAAATTTTCATATACCCGACATTGCTTCGCTGCTAGTGGGCATGTTCATTACCCCGACAAAGTTGCCTTGGCGCCATGCATGCATTTACCTGCTACCATCTGACCTGTTCAGTATCCTGACGGGTTTACAAGCACTTCCCACAGCTCTTATTAATAATTTATTTTTTTAGTTTTTCATAGATATATAGCTGAGCGGGGTGACGCTGAAAATCATGATTTTTAACATATATTTTTTCAAACCTCATCAGAATTTTTTAGAACTGTCCTTTATTTTGATCCAGAGATGTTTTATTTACAAAAACAACTTCCTAAGACATGGATACATCTTTTGAGTCATTCCTTTACGGAAAAGGGACAACGTAAAAAGATAATAGATGATCATGACGAACTTTACTCAGAGATCGGAATCAACCAACTTCTTCCAAACAACAGACTTTTCCAACACAGATATAAATTTCAGAAATATACCATTGATGTTTGTACAAATTTTTCAGAAGTTATTTCAGCGAGGGAATTTTCTATTGTCTTTTTCTGAATAGCTCAGTATACAGGTATGTGTATTTCCAAAGACACAAACTATTAAACTCAAATCAAAATCAAAACAGAAAGCAAACGAAAAAGAAAACCAAAAGCAAAATATTTACATAATATACAAGGGTAGTTATCAAGCAAAGTATCTCTTCAGGGCTTGGCCATTCACTAGGTAGGTGTCAAGCTGCCCTTCAAGATTCTGCAATCGAAAAGAACTGGGACCCAACTTTTCAGCAATTAAAAATGGTCCAAGCCATAAGTTTTGAAATTTTGTGTGTTATCCCTTTCCTTGATGTGGTTTGTCCCACTTC
This sequence comes from Picea sitchensis, assembly GCA_010110895.2. Lineage (NCBI taxonomy): Eukaryota > Viridiplantae > Streptophyta > Pinopsida > Pinales > Pinaceae > Picea > Picea sitchensis. Next base: position 71,964 of record SNQJ01S0079107.1, on the reverse strand, counting down.
AAGACGAGATCGCCTACTTCAAAATTTCTATCAGAAGAAGAATTAGAATCGAACCAGCTTTTAACCAATTGTTGATGCTGATCTAACTTACGTTTAGCTTGGGCTCTTACCTCTTCTAGCTTCATCAAAGTGTTAATTCGGTTTTCCAAAGGGGGACAATCTTCTTCTTGAACTTTCTGAGACAACTGAAGCGAAGGCAGAAGAATGTGAGGTGGCATAATTGCTTCTCTGTCGTAAACGAGAAAAAAGGGGGAGTTACCTACAACATCTTTTGGCGTTACCCTATCATCCCATAGTGCGTTCAACAGTGCATTGTGCCAATTCTTGTGATTTTCAACCACAGTTCTCTTGATAATTTTAATCAAGTTCTTGTTTGTTGATTCTGCCAATCCGTTGCCTTGGGGGTAGTAACTAGCAGAATACTTCATCTTAATTCCTTTTTCCAAAGAGAACTCGCTCATCTCAAGAGAGGAAAAGTAAGAAGCATTGTCAAATGCTAAACAGTCAGGGATACCGAAACGAGTGATAATATTCGAATTTAGAAAGGTGATTACCTGACTGGTGTTAAAAACTCTTAACGCAACAACTTCAGACCATCAAGTAAAGTAATCTGTGGCTGTCACAATAAACTTGTGCTTTTACGAGGACAGAGGGTTGATTGGAACTATGATATCAAGGCCCCACTGCTGAAAAGGGGAATCTACTGAAACTGGTTGCAAAGGAAAGGCTAGTTTTTGTAACCGCCCTGATGCTTTCTGACAAATAATACACTTACGACACAAGGCATGGGCGTCTCTAAAAAGTGTGGGCCAGTAATAACCGTTTCTTAGAAATTTTTGAGTAGTGGTTTCACCACCAAAATGACCACTAGATTCTCCTGCATGCAACTCTAGCCAGACTTTTTCTGCTTCGTCCTTTTCAAGACAATGCATCAGTACGCCGTCAAAATTCTCACGAAACAGTAAACCATTAACCAAATGAAAGGAGGAAGAATTTAACCTCAATTCTCTTCTCTTAGGGGGTTCTAAGTGATGAGGTGCTGACCCATGTTCAATACAGAATCTGATATCGTCGTACCAAGGACTAACAAGGTTTTGTGTGCAACAGATTAGATTTTGATCGCATTGTCCTAGGTTTGACGTATCACTTTCTTCTTGCTGTTCTGTTGTTGAATCAACAACTAACTTTCATAATCCTTGGCCTCTCACTATCTGAGCTGGGGTGATTTCTAAGTCATACTCCTACAAGGAGGTGACCCAGTTAGCTCTCTTTTCTCCTAACTCCTTCTGTACTAACAAGTTCCTCACGACTGGGTAAGGGACAATGAATTTTGTCCTTGACTTCAAAAGACAGGACTGGAAGTGTTTGACTGCTTTGAAAATAGCGTAGGATTGATGATCAACCACTGGATAGTTAAGTTCATCACCTTTGAAAGAAGAGCTCATAAAGGCGATGGGTACTTCGTGGTTCTCGACATTCTTTTGAGTTAGGACGGCGGCATAGGAACGGTCAGAAGCAAAAGTATAGAGTGTAAAATCTTGAGAGAAGTCAGGGCTCATGAGAGATGGAGCGTCTATTATGGCCTTCTTTATTGCATTAAAAGATTGGTTTTCTAGGGATCCCCAGTGATATTGGGTGTCTTTCTTAATCAAATTCTATAAAGGCCTGACCATTTCGAACAAACTGGGGACGAATCTCCTCACGAAGTTAATCTGGCCTAAGAAAGACTGCATGGATTTTTTAGATGTAGGGGGAGGAAGTTTTGCGATGACTTGAGTCCTTTCGGGGTCAATAATCATCCCTTCACTAGACACAATGAATCCTAAGAGTTTACCCTATTCTACTGCAAAGATGGATTTTTTGGGATTCAAGGAGATGTCGTACTTACGACATCGCAGTAGAACGGCTTGTAAGTGAGCTAGATGGTCGTCTTTGTTTTTAGAATATACAGTCACATCATCTAAGTAAACTACGGCGGACTGATTGATTAAGCCTCGGAAAGCAATGTCCATTGCTCTCTGAAAAGTGGCACCAGAATTAATCAATCCAAAGGGCATTTTACGATAAGCATAAGTGCCCCACGGGGTACGGAAGGTAGTTTTGAGTTGGTCTGGTGGAGACATCAGGACTTGGTTGTATCCAGAGAAACCATCTAGTAAAGATAGCCTCTTAGAACTAGATACATGTTGAAGGATCGGTTCCATGGGCGGGACATGATAGTTGTCTTTATCAGACGCTCTATAGAGGTTTCGGAAGTCGACACAGAGTCAAATTTCCCTGTTTTTCTTCCGAACTGGGACCAGGTTAGAAACCCATTGAGTGTGCCTAACAGGGAAAATTATTTTAGCATTTAGGAGATTATTCAATTCTTTTTGAACGGTCGCTTCAAGTTTAGGGTGCATTTTCCTCAGTTTTTGTTGAAAGGGTAAGGTTTGGGGTTTCATCGGGATGACATGTTGTATGATATTAGGGTCGAATGTTTTGAGGTCATCATACGTCCATGCAAAGAAATCCTTAAATTCTTTAAATAATTTAATAAATGTAGCTTTTTCATGTTGAGAACATCCCAACCCTAGATTAATGTATTGAGGATTTTCATTCGTTCCTAAATTCACTTTTTCATAAGATAACGAGGAACTATTGGTTTTATAGTTGACCATCTTTTTAAATTTATCTTCAAACTCATAAAACTTCTCTAATCTAACTATAGATTTGGGTATGGAATTTACCATGTCCGACAGAGCTTCAGGAGTTTTCAGATCAGGTATTACCGTAAAATCGTGCAAATTGTCGTCGTGCATGCGTTCGTCTATCACCGCGCCTTGAAAGGTTTCTTCCATGTGCAGAAAGTTGATGATCTGTTGATCGTCGTCAAAGACTCTCCAGTTCGTGATATTGTCAGGAACAGATGGTCGAAACAACATCTCGACGGAGAATGCGTCTGGGGACAAGACTTCTGAAGGAAGAAGTTTAGAATCTACATTAGCTAATAGATCTGCTTCAGCATTATTTAATCTAGGAATGGAATTTATATTGAAAGAAGAAAAATTATTCATTAAACTCCATACCTCAGACTGGTAGCTCTTGAGATGCAGGGAGAGACAGTGGATAGAATTTCTTACCTGTCTAACCACTATTTTAGAGTCTCCAAATACAACCAGGTTTTGAATGTTCATATCCAGAGCTTTTCAGAGACCTTGCAGTAAAGCCTCATATTATGCAGTATTATTAGTACATTCAAATTCTAGTCTACATGTAATTAATGTCTTGTTACCTGTCAGATCGATAATGATACAGCCTGCACCAGATCCTTCTTTAGACTTAGATCCGTCGAAATACAAAGACCAAATTTGATTTTCATCGGGCACATGGGATTGTTGCATAGAAGCTGTTGGTTGCATACATGCTACAATCTCGGACTGTTGTTCTGGATTGATGATAGGTGAAGCCTCAGCCATGAAATTACTGAAGAAGGTGTCCATCCCTTGGACTTCGGGTGAATCATCAGAAGGTGTGAATGGTTCGTTTGGATCGTTCAAATCTGTGACCGTGAACTTAAGGTAGCGCTCATGATTTACTTTGACATTGTTAGGTTTTTCGTTCTCAGGATGCCATAAGTGAGACCAGTCTGTCGCGAAGTAACCATGTAGTTGCTCCGACCAGTCCCTTCTTAAAAAAAGACCATACACTTCTGGAATATCCACAACAATTATATCAATAACGTGATGAACCTTGGGGTTAGATGATAATCTAATAAGCACATTTTTTAGTTCGCCTACAACTTTAACATTGGTTCGATCAAGTTGTATGATTTTTAGAGTAGAGGGTTCAACTTCATCATTAATATTCTGGAAGACAGACCAAGGCATCACATTGGATGATGCCCCTGAGTCCACCATACAATTATGCACGTTTCTATTGAAAATTTCGAAAGTTAACAAGAAAGGAGGTACATTTTTGCGAGTACGAAGAGTAGTAGCTTGTGGCTTTTTACTCGCAGTTTCTAAAGTTACTTTATCTACATTATTTACATTACTTATAGGAAGGCTTCCTTTATCTTGAGGATCAAGATTATTTTTAGTAGAATTCTTCTGAGGGACTTTGTTTTGCACAACCTTGTTACCATTTGAATTACCATTTTTGTCGTTCTCTAAAACATTTTGCAACATTTTCTGAAGTAGAAATGGAAACTTCAATAACTCATAAATAGAAATGTTATCCCTTAACTTCTTAAGATCTTCAACAACATCATAATCTAAGTTGGGGTTCACATTACTCTATTTAGTCTCAGCTGATTTAGATTTCTTTGGAGGTAAGGTTGTGGTGTTTTCAATAGAAGGTTTGTTTGCTGTCTTACTCCTAGTATTATAAGGATGAACTGTCTCGAAGTTAGCTTGAAAGATGCTATCCAAGAAGTGTCCAAAAATGTTCGGAGAATACTCTTCTTCTTGAACTGTCTCTTGTTCAACTACATCCTAAGGGATCTCAGGAGGCATCAAGTTATCTTGGGCTTCTAGAATTGTTTGAAGAGCACATTGCAGACTTTCTAGATTAAGGCCTTCGGTGGTTGGATTAGGTCGGTTGGTAGGAAAAGGCTTCCGGAAAGGAGGTTTGTAGGGCCCTTTACTCGAGGAAGCTTCTTCGATTGACCTTTTTAAGTCTATAACTTTATTTGACAGTTTTTGAACAACTTTAGTTAAGCTTTCTAAATCAGAGTTTTCAAGTTGTGTTTTACTCGGAGTGGGTCTGGGGAGAATTTCGATCTTCTTTTTGGAAGAAGAACTAGTCTCTATTTTGTTGCTAGAAAAGTCTTTAAGACTAAGTATGTCTTTTTCAATCTGGCTGGCCTCTTAGAAGGCCTCTAACAACGTGGCTTTCTTAGATCGTTTAATCCAAATAGCTATTCTTTGATGTAAATCTTT